>QKWP01001512.1:111655-122239 GCA_003550325.1 Gigaspora rosea
AATATATATATATATATATATATATATATATATATATATATATATATATTTTAGACCCGGGTTATAACAATTTCTGACATACAGATCACCGATCACCCGACCCTGGTTAGAAAAAGTTTATCGATTACATTTTATTAAGGGACCGTTTTAGAAACCGGTTACCCGTGACCAAAATTAACCTTTTGATTAACCCGGGTGACCCGTTAATTAACCCGATGGATCACCCGGGTCAGACGGGTCCAATCACTAGTTTAGTATATATAAATGGTATAATTGACCAGTGTTACCTAGGACCGTTCTTAGGACCGAAGGACCGGACCGGACCGGTGCTACTATGTAATTGGTCCTGCTAAGGACCGGACCGGACCGGACCGATGCAACCCTATAAGCAAGACACGACAGCCAAAAAAGCAATCACCATAATAAAATACACGTTAGTAATAAGGCCGTTTGAAGTTAATTTTTTGGTTAACATCACCCCAGCTGAAGTCTCCCTCGAAAACGAACAGCCAATCAAAACGCTGGATGACTCTCACCAGTCACCTGATTTATATCAGCCAATGAAATTGGCCCATCTTTGTTCATTTTTATTCGTTTCATATGTTCGTTTCATTTTACCCCCCTCCCCCCCCGAAAGTCCTGGAAAAGTGATGTTAACCAAAGAATCAACTTCGAACGGCCTAATTAAAAATTTAAAAAAAAAACATAGGCAAAACAATAAATCATCAGATCAAGAAAAAAATGCTTATAAATACAACTGAAGTACGATAAAAAATTTTTGGGCAATATCAGATCTGATAGTTCGATAGTTCTGATATTTCGATAGTTCTGATAGTTCGATAGTTCTGATAGTTCAGATATATAAAAATATTAGACGGCGATCTTTCCTTTTTAAATAAAAAAGGCAAGATGGCTGCTCACGAGCCGCGCTTGGACGAATCATCATACAAAAAACAAACCAAACATACCCAATTAAAGCTATGATCAATGAGAAATCGAGAAATAATTTTAGTGGGAGTTAATTAACTTTGCGTGGCCTTATATTAAATCAATTCGAACCGAAAATTTTTAAATGTTTTTTTTAGGATAACCGTGTTAAGAATTATCGCCTGTCATTATGTTAAGTTTGCGATTCAAAGTTTCTAATATATTCGAAAATAAGCGTTTAATTTAAATAAAACTATTCAAATTATTATTTCTTAATTAAAAAAAAATTATACCAGTACGATCACATGAAATGTGGAGGGATGGTTCCGTTCAACTTTTTGGTGCGCTATATTTTTTCCTATTTTGGAAGGTACTATGTTCATCAGATTTTTTTCCTATTTTAGTAGATATTGTGAAAATATCATACGTTACGTGTAATTGCTTCATTGTGCATATGTGTGAAGAAATTGGCATCGTGGGAAAATTACATACGTACGCACGTTATATACGTCAAATTGTAAATTATTACGACATTTGATCGTTTGCATCATATATGTTGCAATTTTTGAATAAATTGATTGAACAGCATTTATAGTACTAACTTAACAGGATCATCGCTGAATTGATGACATAACATGATCATAGTAATCAATGCGTGAAATTAAAACGTGAGAATCAAGAATACAGAAATGGCCAGTTATTCTTATTCACGTCTTCAGTTGTCATCGCTGATTTTTTAAAAATTTTGACTTTCGTTCGTTCTGCGCGTTTTGTAGATATTAGATTGAAATATGATTAATGACATACGTTAATGAGTCACATACTGAGTACCACCAAATAATATAAGGTAGCTGTGCGACGTCATCGCGCAAAACCAGGAACGGGAGAGGATCTAGATATTAAGTGGTTTAAAATTGTAGGCCAGAATTATAATTAGTCAAACTTGGTAGTAATGAAAAAATGCTCAAGATTGAGGCATAGGAGATTTGGTCTGTGTTTTTAGAGCTTGGGCCTTATAAGAATCATACTGGAGCTCAGATATGTTTTTTTTTATTTTGACTTATGAGTTACTTGAATATATTAATTAAATTCAATACTAATGCTTTTTCTATAGTTGGTATTGTCATATAAGTACTTTTTTGACAATGCTTTTATTTATGTTTTATCTTTTGATTAGTTACTAACATTATGATGTTACTCTCTTGGTGCAGCGGGTTAGAATATTGGCCTTAATCGTTAAGATTCTTAACTATTGTCAAGTGAACACGGGGGCTATTATTTAACATGCTTTTTACAATAAGGTGACGTAAATTACAACTTTAATTGATTCATGAACACGATCTACAAGATATTATTCTCAAGATTTTGACAAAATCATGAAATTCTATCATACAATACAAATATTATTTCTCACCAAGCCTTAGCGGGATCAAGTTAAGGTATTTTTGATGAGAACTAGCAAAGATATTGGTTACGTATTAAAAAATTCCTTTACTCAAAATTATTACATATTTGTGTGGCGATAAACGTACACTCTTATTACAAGTGCCATTTCCCACACATATCAGATATATTGGAAAATATTACAATCACGTATGAACTTAATAATGCATATCTCATCGGGTGACACCAAATAAGAATAGCGGAAAAAAATAAATGTCAAACAACTAGCACAATTGGGATCTAAAAAAAGAAAAAATTGGCTTTACGTGGCCTAAAAATAAAAGGCAGACTAGGGTCGTCAGAATTGCAGGTAAATGCAGTTGATTTTTGAAAATTTAGGCCGGTCAGTTGGAATTTTTTTTTAATTTACTGTAAATTATCGAAAAATTTCCGTGCTCTAGTTCTGATGAAACTTCACACATGATCGTACTGGTCCTGCGCGGCACGCATGTCGCGCAGCTAACATAATCAATTAATTAAACTTGTAATTGGGCCATGCTAACTATTTAAATGAAATGTTAGGTTAATACAATAAATAAACAACTTAGCACAGGTCAAAGTAAAAAAATAAAAATAATTGCATAATTTGAATTATAATAAATAGCGAATGTTATCCGTATAGAATAATTCTTTATTTATATATTTATGGTGAAATAAACCAATTGTATCTATCTGCGTATTCGATCAATTCAATAATTTCATTTTGTTTAAATTAAAAGGTCGTTAATTTATTATGAAAATATAGTTCCAAATTATTTGATGTCATAACTTCTAAAGCGGTTTACCAATTTCGCATAAAAAAATCCACATCAACAATTTTTTGTTTTATCCTCATCAGTTCCGCCTACTTTTTCGTTTTTAGGCTTCGTTAACTTTATCGGCAATTATTACATGATAAAAATTGTTTAGGATTATTAGCATCGATCCCATAAGTTCAGTAAGAGTTTTGAAATTTTTGCAACTATTGCAAAAAGGAGTCGAAGGTTCATTATGATAGAACGATTCCAATTAAAAAAAAAATAAAAACGAAAACGTAAAAAAATATTGAAAACGAATGTACAAAAAAAATTGAAACGCAAAAAAAAAAAAAAGATCATATCGATTACGACAATTACGTATATATTACATAGTAAAATAAATCAATTTCGAATGAATTGATTACATATACATCGTAGCGAAACATAAGAGCATCATCATTTAGCCAATCATGGGATTTTTAATCATGCTTTCTGATGATCTTCGATTATTAACGAAAAAGTAAATGATAAATACCTGCGAAAAAGTTTATAAATTTACATCGAGTTTACAAATCCTTGTATCTAAACCGATTTTACTATTACCAACTATCACACCTACGCCTGTATCCGTGTATATCAAACTTATTTTTTTTTTAAAAACAACAACATATGGCTTTTAGAATTGTTATATTTGTCAGGTTATACCTTGTTTTTACTTGTTCTATTCAAGGCTCTATCTGCATTGTTTTTCTATTTTCCTTTTTGTTAGCTATCTGATTTTATTTTTACCCGTAAAGCTTAGATGCCAAGATTTTTCTTTAAAAAAAGGTCATATCGAAATCAGTTATTGTGGCAAGTAATTATATTTTTACAAAAATATACAAAATTTTTGTCAAGTAAAAATAACATCAATAACTGAAATCACTCCAACGGCTGATGTATCATACAGATACTTCAAACCTAATATATTTATTTTCATAGCCCGGATATTATGGAAGAAAAGGCTTGGTAATAATATCTGAAATATTGCAAAATATATTCGGAACTATTATAACCAATAATTGTACACCGCAAACGCACTCTGTACCAATTTCTTTTTGACGTTCTGGTCCCTGAGATCTCAACTCGTCTGATTATGGAAGGTTATGGATCTGAATGTGCGAAGCACTAGGTTAACGCCCTATCTCACTCAAGCACAATATATTATTCAAGAATTGTTGTTGATGAATGCTTAGTTCAAAATCTTAATCCTGAAGAACGGACCCTAATGAGGGATTACCGTGTAATTGCGATAAGGCGAATAATAAACTCTTTTTTCCCAGATAATATTCTATGAAGAGAAAATTCCGATGATGTAAGTAATTAGCTATTGGCTAAATTTTATCTAGGAAAGAGCCAACAAAATCTAACTTCTAATCCAATAATAGAAAATTTTTGAAACAAAACTGTATACCCAATGAATTGATCTCCGCAAATGTTCAAAGAAAATATTGAAATAGCGGACCAATACATAAAGATAATATATAAAATTACGGAAATATTGATTCCGAAGAACTGTTCACCAAAGAAGAATGGAAGGACAAAATTAACACAAACCATAAATTGATCGAGAATAACGCAATAATAAGAATATTAAGGCAAAAGTCGGTTAAGCCAATGCTTCGACACTATAGGCAAGCTAGTTGGTTGTCTTTCGATAGTTGGGAAAGGAGAATATTGCAGCATTTTTAGATATTCAATTGTATGTTCTTTCAAATCTGAACCTAAACTTTCATAACTTATCAATTTGATTTTATTTTTTATTTTTTTAATTTTTACTTTGTCACTCAGTTAATCTAATTGTAAATCTTGCTATCAATCATTAAATTGTTGTATTTAGACTATATACCTGGCACCATATTTATTTTTGATATCTTCATTACGATATATTTTCTCTTTATTTGTTAAATTAGGTTTTCATATTAATCATTTTCACTTTATTTACGTAGCACTTGGATTTAAATAATTTGTATAACCACCGTAATTAATGAGAATAATAATAAAAGATTCATGAAGTTGGAGCTTATTTTAAATATTTAGATTGATAAATGTTGCTTTTATATTCCAGACTAAGCATCATAAATAAATAAAATTAAATTATAAATAATCAGTTAATAAGCACTTTATTCATACTCAAACGTTAAATAATACAATTAAGATTATCAAATAATAAATACCTAAATTTATCTATATTTAATAAGAACCATAGAATTAAGTGGTAAATGTTCATGAAATTGTTTGTTTTAAATGTCAATGGATGTTATTATACACATGTGCTAAATTAATGCGAATAAAATAAATATTTAGTAGATTTAAATTTTTCGATTAATATAAATCCTTCATATTTGCCCACAAATTATCGTAAATAAAATTAAAATGTTCGTGGACTTGAATAACCTGTTTTAAATACTTCAAGTAGCTTAATAAATGTTCTTTGTGCTCATGCATCAAATTATTACAAAAATAAAAAGAAATATTCATGGACTTGAATGCTAATTTGAATGCTTAGACTATCGCTCTTTTCGATTTAGTTGGATCGACAATTTTGATCGAAATTTTTTTTTTTTTGAATTCCGTGAGTCCTGTAATTACAATATTGCAGTCACATACCTTTTGTTGATAAATAAATTTCACAAAATACGACGAAAATAAGGTGGCTATCTATGTTATATTTACGGACTCACGAAGTTCAAAATAATTACGAAGATAATTAATAAACTAAGTAGAAAGAGCGATAAAAAGATTCTTTTTCACGTACTAAATGATTGCGAATAAAAAATGAATTATAAATAAAAATTTGAAAATACAGCAGCTTATCTCAAATACACCAGCAAATTACTTATGATGTGCTAGACGAAAAAAACAAAATGAATAAATGAACATGCTTTAAATGCCTCAATATTAACAAAACAAAAAATAAATTCCAAATTCCAAAAATTCAATATCCTTTAAACTGTTTGCAAATTTGTACTGAAGTATACTATAAAAATACTTCTGATCCATTTTTAAAAAATTAATATAACTATATAATTTTTTTTTGATAATATTTTAAAAAAAATTATATTCACTGCATGGTATTTAATCACACTTACTCTAGTTCTCAATATAATACATAACTAATTTAAATTTTTTTTACAAAAATTAGAGTATTCAGACTAATAAATAATTTTTTTTAAAAAATTTAAAAATTTTCGTAATTATATTTTTTTAAAAAAGCTACATAATATATCTAAAATGTAATAAACTAATTTTGGTATTTTTTTTTTTTACAAACTAGCATATCTACATATAAGTTAACGAATTTAGATCTAAAAGAATGATCCAATTCAGTGCATACATTGAATTAAAAAAAATTTGCACTTGAGATAATAGCATTATATGATTGCTATTCATTTCCAGCTTCACAATGAGTGTGTTATCAAATGATATCAATATATTCTGGTCAATTTCAATATTGGAATAAAGAGTATCATAAGTTTGAAATATCTTAACAAGATTAAAATATTTAACCGTTTAATTTTAAAATCTTGATAATGACTTGTCCAAGCTTTCGAATAACTAAGTATCAATTGTGTGAGAGGGTATCAAGGTAGTTTGTAATAAACCATTGGATATCCTGTAAAAAGTTAATTAGTGAATATAGGAAGAACCTGTGTAATTAGAACAAAAATTGAATTTAAGCACAGAAATTGTATTGCTAAATTCTTTAGAAGACCCTGATCATAATTAGAAAGCTGGCATTTAAGTGGGTAACGGCAAGATATTTTGATCTAATTATATAGTAAAAATTAGTTTGCTATTTTTGTTCCTTCTTTAATTATACTACAAGGATTAAAGTTGTTAAGATGTGTCTTAAGAAAGTTGTACAATAAAGAGAAAGTATGTGTTTGGAGCTTTTTTTGGGTTCTATTTCTTCAGTAATTGGAAAGTTTGCAAGCCAATCAAAAGTTGAATTAGATTTGGTATGAGTATTGGAAATATTGCTAGTTGATGAATATTTATTAGAAGGAATTTGTTGATTTTGATTAAGATTGTTGTTTGTTGACTTTAATCTGTTAACTTTTTTGTATGAGTTTTTCAAGAAATTTAAGCTTTTCTTATCTCTAAGTGTAAAACAATAGTAAAGTGGCAAAAGAAAGTTGTTTAAGTTTAATTTTTTCTGAATAGAAGCTAATTTGAAATCTTGAATTAGTTTAGCACATTCATGATGCAATTAACATTCCTTGAGAATACAATATTTAGTGTAGTCTGATATAATTATTTATTTGAAGATATTTTAACATAGTGATATTTTAAGTATTGTATAAAAAGCAAGTATGAAAGTATTGGAAATAAGGGTGATAGCTATAAGAGTTAATTAGTTTGGAAATAGTGTTCTAGGTTGTGTGTTTTTAAGATTAAGGTTTTGGTTGTGGGTTGTTTAATAGATAATTTGGGAACAGTATTTTTATTTTGGAAAATCTTTATACCATATTTACTTGAAATAATGCACATGTGCTTTTATTTCAAAAATTGCATTTTCTTAAAGTAGCATGTTGGTTTCGAAATAATGCCAATGTGCATTCCACACTCCAAATGCTGATTAATAATCTGCTAAAATAATTAATTCAAATAACAAGCAGAAATAAGAATTTTTTTAGTTAAAAAATCTGACTTAGATCGAAAAGGCTATATATAAAATTAAGAAATACAGATTTTTTATACATCACACATATATAACGCACAATTTTATAGAAATTAGACCTTTACCCCAAAATAATGCCCATGTGCATACTTAAATAATGCACATCCCCTCAAAATAATGTGCAGGTGCACATTATTTCAAGTAAATATGGTATCAACAATTGGTGTGGTTTCTATAGGTGTTGGTTCCTGAGAAAGAGTGGTAAATTTAGATATTAAAGTTAAGTAAAGTTAACATAGAATTTTTTGCAAATACAAGTGCTAATTGTTGGTTGAGTTGGTACCAAAAAGTAATATTATCGTGCAAACTCATATGATCATGAAAAAATTTCTTATTGTTATTTTTTGTATATTATTATGTAAGCACAACAATCCCAAATTAAAACTCAGTTAGCCAATCACAACTTTTAAATCATGATCATAATTGCATGATAACATCAATATTGGATGATAAATATCACAAAATTTGTTCTGTCAGAACAAATGATTGGTCGAAATGTGCTGCTATGCAGCACGTGTTAGCCAATTATTTGCTCTGACAAAACAAATTTTATAATATTAATCATTGCATGACAAATATCTTATAAATAAACATTTTTAATTTTAAATTCACAATTAGAAGACTAAATTTAAATATTGCAGTATCGTTTTTTTAATAAATACTCCAAAATGATCTTTGTATTTAGAATAAAAGTATGGTCATTTCTCTCTATAGTTACACTCTATAAAATCACACCTCTATATAAGTACCCAATATTTTGTGACAAACTTAAATATACTAAAAAACCTTATTATACTATATGTGTCTAAAATTAAGCAACTATCTAAAAGAAGCTACCCTGATTTTTTTCAAAAATTTTAAAAAATTTGATAGCAATTGCTACATATAAAGTAGGGTTGTTAATGGAGCACTCCGTTGGCTTCATTTTAATAGTAATACTCTAGAGTACTTCGGAGTATTACTATTAAAATGAAGCCAACGGAGTGCTTCATTAACAACCCTATATAAAAGTCTAAACTTTGCTAAGTAAATCTTTAAAATGCCATTAAGTAAGTTGTTTAGGAATCAAAATACATTTATAGTAAAAATTTGAATTATTTAGACAACTTTTTATTATAGTTAACTCTCTCAAAACTGATCCTGTCAAAACTAATAACCTGTTAAATCTGAGAAAAATTAATCCACAAGTCTGTTTCTATAATATATATCTAAAAGCTTGTAATGTTTTCATCTATTTGCCTCTCAAAACTGATACAAAACCCGTCCACTATGCATACCAATTTTGAGAGGATCAACTGTAGTACATTTTTTAATTTTTCAATAAATTACCAATTTGAAAATAAGCTATCCTACATTTTTTGTATAATTTTTTGACCAAAAAAGTAGTTTAATTTCAGACACATTTATTAGTTACAAATTACTTATAATCACTATCAGTATAAAAATTTAATTTTTTATCAATTTTAATAACAACAAAAATTATATATTGTACCTGTGGTATTCAATACAGTAATATAAAAATTTGTATAACATGAGGACCCCAGACATCTCTCATATAGATCATAACTGATCTGCATGAATTTAGACGTTTTTGCTACCCCTAAAATCAAGTAAATTTGCTAAAAGTTAGATTATTACATATAAATTTTATAGTAATTTGCTAAAAACTAAATTATAACATCTAGCATCAGGTAAATAAATATAGTGCAAATTTTAGCTGTAATTAATAAACATCTGCACAAATCTGCAACCCTGCTGATGGCCATTAAAGAATTTTTTTAATTACAAAAAAACAAATAATAGTAAATTACTATATGCTTGCCTAAATATTAAATGCTAGCTAAATTTTCATATATTAAAAAAATATATTCGAATATTCATATATTTTAATAATGTAATTTATTACAAATACATAATATTGATCAATTATAAATTTCACAAAAATAATAAAAAATTATATTTTTATTAAACAAAAAAATAATATATTTTTATTAAAAAAAAAAACTACAAAACATATTACAAGAAAGATTACAAAAACGCTTTAGAAACACTATACAAACACCATAAAGACACTACATAAATGCTATAAAGACACCACTACATCAACTACGAACATTAGACATAGCTTGACTCCCAAATTCAGCAAATTCGACCCAACCATATCCGGTAACGAAAAACACAATAGCCACCTACCTTGAGCCTGAAAAGAATTAGTATAACACGTACATGATGCTGAAGGTAAAAAAAAAACAAATACATAACTGTACGCTCTAGCATGAGTAATGAAAGAACGCCAAAATGGATGACACCAATAACAAAATAGATTCCAAATTGGACACGATGATACTAACGACGAAGAAAAAGCTCCAATGTAGTAATCGGACCCAAAGAACACTGATGGCAACATGTTTTATTCTAATTTAGAGGTAAAGAAAGGAACATTATTTGACATTGAGAAAGAAAGCGAAAAACAAAGAACCGCTGCCAAAGGTTATAAAAAGTAGTTCAAAGAACAGCCCCAATGAGGGATCGCG
The DNA here is from genome assembly GCA_003550325.1 of Gigaspora rosea. Lineage (NCBI taxonomy): Eukaryota > Fungi > Glomeromycota > Glomeromycetes > Diversisporales > Gigasporaceae > Gigaspora > Gigaspora rosea. The sequence goes on from QKWP01001512.1 coordinate 122,020, forward strand.
AACCAACTATGAAAAAAACGATATGAACGATAAAAACTGAAAAAATTGATTAGTGTTAGTAAAAAAAATCAAAAATACGATAAAAAAAATTTTATACTTATCTGTATAACCGGTAATAATTGTCATAACAGAATAAATTATTATAATAAAAAAAATGTTAAAAACGTTAAAAAAAATTTTAATAAAAAAACAAATTAAATAAAAAAACTATAACTATAAT
>QKWP01001513.1:1738-14644 GCA_003550325.1 Gigaspora rosea
TTTTTTAAAGGTGAGGCCTTGCTCGTATCTTTATTGGGTAACTTATATAAGAGGTTGTTTGAACACAACGACTTAAATTATACAGTGACAATTACAAATTACAAATATTACTAACATTTAGTGAATATCATTCTAATTAATCATTTTCCGTTTTTGAAAAAAAATATTTCAAGTTATATAACAGAATATATAGCGATTTTTTACTATGATAATCCTAATATGGATAGAAACCCAAGGTTTTCAACTATATACTCTGAAAATCTTAAATCTCTAGCGTTAAAATTCATAGAAATATAGCCTATAAAAGCTGATCAACTGTTTCACAATTTTTGATCTATTGCAAAGCAATGATCCTTCGGATCTACAAATTTTTGCAAATCTTACTAGTAATATATCTATGATCATCATAGTTAATATAGGATTAAGTAGGATTGATAATCATTCATATAATTATTATTATAAATGGTCGTACTATGGTTAAACTAAGATTAAACTGTGATTAAACTGTGATTGAACTGTGATTGAACTGTGGTTGAACTAAGATTAAACTATTGTGAAAATTTTTGTTTTTAAGAAAATAAATATTGTAGAATGTATTGCACAATATTAAGTGATATTTTATTATAATAATCCTTATATGGATCGAAAGCCTATGTTCTCGGCTACAACATATATAAATTTCAAATCGCTAACATTATAATCTATAGAGATATAGTATCTCAAAGACATGCAACTATTTCATGATTTTTTTTTTGCTTTATAAATCAGATTTAAATATATTATATATCAAATAAATTAATTATTAAAATGACAAACATTGAAGAGATTATTGACTTGTATGCAAAAATACCTAGTTTTCATGAAGATTATAAATATCTTCTCAATAAACTACCTCCATCATTAATAAATGATGCATGGAAGCGTCTTATAACCAGAAAAAGAAATAGTTTAACAAAAATTGAGGCTAGTTATATAAATTCTGATATTGAATCATTTTTAAGACATGAGATTGAAAGATATAATAGACAAAAATTGCGATCTTCTAAAGGTATATATATTTATAGTATGGATAATGGAGTACAAACAGAAAAAATTAATTTTATAGATAAAGCAATACAAACTAATTCTTTGGATAAAGCAACTCAAATTGAGAATATTGATTTCTCAGAATAAATTATTTTATGGAATAAATAAGAATCATTTAAATTATTTTTTCATGATATTATATAGCATTCCATGACTTTTCATGATATTACATAGCATTCCATGACTTTTCATGATATTACATAGCATTTCATGACTTTTCATGAAAATTATTCAAATCTTTTTACCCAACTACCTCCTTCATTAATAAAAGCTGGATGGAATCGGCTTACAACTCGAAAAAAAATCCATTATCAAAAAGTGAAGCCAGTAGTATTAGCCCTATTATAGAGGCATTTTTAAAACATGAAGTTAATAGATACCAAAAAAATAAAAAATCTCGATATAATCCTACAATAGAAGTAAAGACAGAGTCTCATTGTATAGTAATACCAGTTTTAAACCCCGAAAAGACAGGATTCGAAGAAGAGATAAAATCTCGAATCTCTGATTCTTCCTCTAATATTGCTCCATTATACTCTGAAGAAGAGGTTATTGCTAGAATCAAAGAAGCTAAAGATAATTTACGTCAAGAATTTATTAAATCTACTAAAGAAACCTTAAAAACTATTAAGCAACAGAAAGATATAGAATGCAATCAAATTAAGATAGATATGGCTAATTGGAGTACAAAATTATTCGAACTTACATTAAAAAAAATTATTTGAGATAGTACTATATATAATCTTATTCATCAGTTAGAAGAAAAAGATGGTAAATCATATTCTAACAATGGAGTTGGTGCATAAGCACATATATCCTGGAAAAAGTAATTTATACATTTTTCCTATATAGAAATATCCTGCATTGGATTGTATTATTGCAATGCAATATCCCTTCAGAACTAATTATTTTTTTTTTGAGTGAATTAGAAATTCGAAGCTTTGCTTTCTCATCTTTATTATAAACAGAAAGTGGAATAGTAATACTTTTTCCGTTAGCTGATGCTGTAAACTCACCCTTTACTATAGGTTCCTAGCCAGCTCGATGTTGCCATCTAGTACCAAGAATAAATAATGATATATCATTACTATTATTATCTTTTTCTGTTAGTAAAACTGAAAACTCATCCGAAATTGTTAAGGTATCATTTCCAATACCTATAGTAACAGGTATATCAGAAAAGCTCCCAATAGAATGTTTTTCACCTATAGCACCTGTTAGTCTATAAACCTTTTTTCTATCTATTTTTAACCCAAAATATTTTATAAAATGATTTGTGATATTTTCAGAAATATGTGACCCATCTGAACCTGTATCAAGTAATGCATGAGGTATTTCTAAATCAAATACTTTGCATGAAATAGTGGCATAATTATTGGGTTCTTTTATTTGCAAAAAGTTTATTTTTAATGGGTCATGCCAATTTCGATATAACTGGGCTTCTTGATATTGTTTTATAGCATAATTTAAAGAAGATCCTTCTACCTTCTCACAATAATTGCTTGAAGTCAAACATGAAGTGTCCTGCTTCGCAGAAGATACTGGCATATCATTTTCTGAGCATGCAAGGAAAAATGGCTTTAAAATAAATTGATACTTTTTTATTATATTTTCCCATACTTTGTCTACTTCTTTATTTGTATAATTTTTTGAATAATACGAATAAAATGAGTCTTTCATTTCAGAAAATAATTTACTAAGATCTGAATATATTTCAGTTAGAATTTCTTTAGGACATTGAGAAATATATCTTGTTAAAACATATTTAACTGATTCTAAAAATATCTGGTTTTCATTAATAGCTTTTTTATGACTCAAAGAGTCACTCCTATAGGTCTAGTTTTTGGTTTTTTGGATTTCTTTTTTATAGAAGACTTAGAAACCCACTTTTTTTTTATATTAAAACAATTAGTTTCTCTATATTCAATCTCACTATTTTCTTGATCACTTTCTTCTTGGCTACTTTCTTCTTGATCGCTTTCATTAATTATATATTCTATATCTTCTTCTGATTTGCTTTGGTCTATATATTCATATTGAGAGCTAGTAATATTATTAATCTTTTTAGTCTTTCTAACTTTGGGACAATTCTTTTTTGTATGGCCGGGTTTTTCACACATAGAACAGTATCTTTCTACCTTCTTTGATTTTTTAGCTGTAGGCTTCTTTGTAGCATATAATTTTTTGGATTGTATATTATAATTCGCATAGCCTAATCTTTTATATAATTCTTCTTTGATAAAATTTTTTAAAGCATCAGGATCTCTAGATGCATTATCAGAATACCCCAGTCTTTGAGCTATAAAATCTAATTCGTCATATGCTTTTTTATATATAAATAAATTTTCACTAGGTATTGTATTAGATAAAATTATAGGAACTGATGAATTGCTATTAACTCCATTGTATGTAAAGGTAGATGGTTTTCGCTCAAGCTATGTATCTTTAGTAGCTGTAAAGAAAGCATTTGTATCTAATGGATTTGTTATTTTTACTCTTGTAAATAATTCATTAGGTAAATGAGTCCATAATATAGCTAATATATCTGGGTTATTGTTTGGTGTTTGTAACAATAAAAGATGAATTCTGTCTTCATAGGTTTGAGGAGTATCAGTAGGGTTAAATTTTTCTTGTGCTAATCTGGATAAAGAGGCATTGCGTGATCCTAATATTTCTTCATGATATTTATGCTTTAACCAATCTAAGAATCGTGCTGGAGTATCAATATTTGTACCTACAGGATATTTAGCTGGAACAGGTGTATATTTACTAGACATTTTAGATTTTAAAATTTCAGCTTTTACGGCATCATTAAATCCAGCAACTGCCAATGCACCTCCATATGCAAATACTTGTACTACTTTATTATAATATTCATCAGAAGGTTCCTGACCTATATATTGGGAGATTTGAGCAATCAATGGGGACAATGAAGACATAACATCTTGTAAGGTTGCCATGTTTGCTATATTATTCTGTAGCACAAAAACTTGTTGATTTAAATTATTAATTAATTGTTCAGAATTTCGAACCACTTACCCCACTTGTTGTCCAGTTGAATATTGGCAAGCAATAAATTATTTTCTAGAGTTTTGCATTTATTTTTCATTTGGTGTATCGATTTTTTGTAAGATTTAAAAGATGTGTAGTAATTGCTCCATCTGTCTTACAATCTTGTAGTTGCTAATGAGTTCATCTGTTTTTGAATCTTAGTGCAAATCTTTCTAGAAGTGATTCTAATATTTGCTTTTTTTGTGCTCGGATTGTAATTCGTTTATCAAGTTCTCGAGATTTAAATATATTATGCTGTGTTCTGTGGGCCTCATAAGCCTGATAAAGAAGGTCATAGTCATTTTGAAGTGTAGCTAACTGGGTTTGTGAATCAGCAAACTGGGTCTGTGAATCGGTTAACTGGGTTTGCAAATTTATTAACTGAGCCTGCAAATTTGCTACTCGATTTTTGGCATTAATTGCTCGAGCATTTGCTCATGGATATATTTGTAGCACCAATCTCTCAAACCTATTTCCGGCATCAGAAATTATATTAAAATAATTTTCAATACCATTTATTGTAGGTGCTGTTGTAATTTGACTATGAAAATATTGTCTAATATTATCAATCTCTCGCTGGATTCTATTATTTTGGATCGTGGCTTGATTTTCAGGAAGAGATAACCTAGGTGATCCTGGTTGTTGTGCCATATTTATAGTATCATTAGAATTTTTATACAAAACAAGTATTTTTTCATTAAGCTTGTCTATTTTATTCTGAAAAAATGCTAACTGCTTTTCTAAATAATCTATATAATTTTCTCGCTTTTCAGACTCTTTAAATACATTTTCTAACTGTTTTATAAGATTAGAAATTTCTGATCTTAATGGGTCTAGCTCCTCATCACGAATTGTGATTTCTTTTTTAAGATAATTAATATAATCCTTTTTTGAGACAAGATCCTGTTGTAATTTGCAGACTCGATCCTGTATTGCTAATAAATCGCTTTTAAATTAATTAATTCTACTAGATGATATATTTTCTAGCAATGCCATCTTTTTTTAAACTATAATAAGAAAAGATGTTATCTATTCCTATTATTCATGTAGATTCTGAAAAAGCTCATGAATTAGATATATCTATTGCTTTGCGTAAGATTTATTATCAACCTAATGCCTATCAAAGAACTGCGAAAAAATTGTATGAAGCTTCTCTAAAGGCTGAGTTCGACTTTGTTGAGGATGAAGTACGTGATTGGCTTGAAAAACAAGCTTTATTTCAAATTCATAAGCCTCGGCCAAGATTTATTCCTAGAGCTTCATTTAATAGTATACAGATTTCTAATGAATGCCATCAAGCTGATATTCTTTATATGCCTCATGATACGATTAATAACAAAGTATATAAATATTGTTTATGTATAGTTGATGTTGCTTCCAGATATAAGTGGGCAGTTCCTTTAACAGATAAGACATCTAGTAGTATGGCTAAAGCTTTTAAAAAAGTTTATAGTAATTCCAAGTGCCCTCTCATTTGGCCTAAATTATTAATGGTAGATCCCGGTTCTGAATTTAAATCAGACCCTAGAAACAGGTCCTAAAAGAGCGACTGACTATAATTGGAGTTCTCAAATTTATCATATTAAGGAAGCTTTGGTACAAAAAAATCAGCCTATTTTATATTGGCTAGAAGATGATGAAGGCAATGGGCCAAAGTGGTCTTTTGTTAGAGAAGAGCTTTTAATTGTCCCTCCTAATACAGAATTGCCACCTAAATGGGTACTTATAAATTAAAAAAGTCTTCGGCTTTTTCATCAATTTGGGTTTCTTTAATAAAATGATCTCTAGCTAATTTGTAATATAATTTATATAGTTCCATAATAGAAGTAAATATATTTGTATCTCGCCCATAAAATTCTTTGTAGTCATTCATTGTTTTATTATATTTGTCTTTATTAGGGAATATAATTTGGGCTAAGCTTTTAATATATTCATTGGGATCCTCAGCTTGGCGTAATTTTTTAATTCGCTCTTTATAACTTTGCATAAACTTGCCATCTTTTGGCTTTTTATAGTAAATTCCAGCTTTGACTACATTAATTAAAGCTTGCTCAACTTCTTTGTATGTGGGTTTGGTTTCAGTTATTTGATTTTCAGCTAAGATTTTGGCCTTATCAGTTATTTGATTTTTAACTAGGGATCTGACCTCATCAGATACTTGATCGATATTTTTATTAGTAGATGACATTTGAATATGTGATATGTTTTGATTATCTAAAGTTTTGTATATAATACTTTATAAAATCTTTTCTTTAAATAATTATTGGCTGGAGTGTAGCGACGGACATTTAGTGTTTACGCATGGTGATATAAAAGTTACGTTTTTGATGCGGTTTGATCTAAAAAAATTACTTTTTTGATTTTTTTAATATCAACTACATAAAATTAGATCAGAATCACAATTTGGAAATTTTTTGTCTGTCCTCACGCGTATCATGTAAAAAAAAATCACTAATAAAAAAAATCAACAAACAGACCTGCCAATTAAATAATTTTATTACTCTATGCGTTCTCTTTAACATTTTCTCTTTAAAATACAGTACACTACTTCGCAAATTTGGGTCTTTATATGCTTTTTTAAAACTGTTGAAATGTAAGTGCCCCGAGGTTTTATATATTACTCAAATACAGCCTTTTTTAAAATATATAGATCTGTAGATTACGCAAGTATGTGTTCTCTTTAACATTTTCTCTTTAAAATACAGTATAAGAACTGGGTCTTTTATATGCTGTTATAGAATAGGTTTTAATTTTGGTAGAAATTAGTTAAGAAATTAGAACTAAATAAGGAAAATTTTGTAATAACTGTATTTAGTAATAGTGATATGTGAAATTGATGTGCAATGACACTCAATGACGCTTAGCGACGCTTAATGACACTTAGCGACGCTTAACGACGCTTAGCAACGCTTAACGACGCTTAGTGACGCTTAATGACGCTTAGCGACACTTAACGACGCTTAGCGACGTTTAGCTCAATAGATATATAAACCCACCTTATTTCTCTTAGTTTTAGACAGATCCAGACACTGTATTTTATCTTTACCTTTATATTTATTATCCTCCTCTCTTATTATTAATAAACCATTGGGATTTCTAAGGAACAGACACCTTGAAATAGCCCTCTTGTTAAATTAATAAACTGTCTATTATCTCTTGTTGTTTTATATCGAACTGCCTTAAAGAAGTGTGTAGTTTCTTACAGACATAAAAGAAACTATACTTCCCTCTTGCACACCGCTTTACGCCCAAGGTAAGGGATCTCAGGAGCCGTGTGATTGTTACTTTATCGGAATTAAAGAAGGCTTCCGGTACTGTAACATTTGGTGCCTTCTGGCAGAAACCTATTTAAATTATTGGATATTATTAAAGAATTTGGAAATCTTATTATTACTTTTGGCAGAAATTTAATTATTTTTTTTGGCTGTTACTAACCCTCTTGCTGTTGATTGCACTCTTATTATTCTCTTACAACTTACTTGGAATTTTCTTTTTGTTGGATACTAACTATTTACTATATTTAGGAGATTAAAATTTTGTTAACAACTTACTACTAACCTTTTATTTTGGAGGTATTTTATTATTCTTTTATTAGTTTCCTTAAGACTTGGGAACTGCCTTTTCTATATGAATAGAGCGTATGAACTATACTTAGAACAAATTGAAGTACACGAAACAAGTCATCCTTCCTCACTTGCGGTAGACGTTTTGCAAGCCTACCATCCTGATTTATCCTGTACTATCTGTTACCCTGTTGCTAATTTATACCGTCCCTTTCGCCGATTCTGGGGAACGTATCGAGACAATTATTTTGCTACCCAATACTCACAAAAGACAAACGACTCTTACTGTATTTTAGTTGCTGCTACTGATTATAATACTGCTAGAGCTGCTGCTCGAGATATTGTTTTTAGTTGCCGCTATAACAACGACCTATTAGACCCAAAAGAAGTTATTGCTGGTCTACTCCTTGCACATACCCCCTATACTCTTGCACCTACCTTACCTCTTAATTTTGAAGCTACTCTACTTGACCTTCACATTGAGGACCTCTTACCTTCTACACCTGCTTCAACTCGACCAAGGACTGAAAACCTTCTATTCGATTTTCAAAATCAACTAGGAAGAACTGAATTAAATTTTGACGTTTCTCCACCCAGATCTATATTCACCTTAGGACCTGAACAATTAGCTGATACTGGTGTTGGTTCTTCCACTAATACTTATATACCAATCCCTCCAAGCCTTGCACTTCCTTCTTCACCTATCTCAGAAATTCCATATCATTATACTCGAGAAACTACTCCTCCTCCACGAAATCGCCTCTTTCGCTATTTACAACAAACCTTTTCTCCTGCTCGCACAACTGTTCCTCCATCTCCTCTTGTAACTGAATATTACCCAACTGTTAATTTAGATATAAACGTTACCCCACGCCATACACCTCCATTACTTAATACTCCTCCTCTTAACGACCAAAATTTAATTGACCCTCTCGACCATTATATTCAAAACCAAGACGCTACTATTGTTAGAGCTGACTCTCCTCCACAATTCGAGGAAATAAATTTACAACCTCTTGTTGAAGAATTAAACCCTATCTTACCTCCTAACCAACCAGAAAACCTAATGGGTGATCAAGCTTTACAAGATGCTGCGCAAGCAATAACTGATCTTGCCAATGCCCTTGGACAAGGCTCTGAGAAAACTCTTATTACTGTTGCAGATTTTTACGGTGACGGAACCCAAGACCCTGCTGACTGGCTGAAGGAATTTCGAAGAGCCGCTACTGCCAACCGATGGAGTGCTGAACGGAAACTTCAGCTTGCTCCTGTGTACCTTAAAGGTGTTGCTCTAGACTGGTATACTGCTTTAAACCCGGTACCCAATGTTTTTAATGATAACAACCACCAGAACCGAAGTTTCCAGCATCTTTTTAAGACACGTTTCTATACTACTAAGCAAAAGGCCCTTTGGCAAAAACAACTTTTCGAAATTAAGCAAGGACCCACAGAAACGGTGGATGGATATGTCAACCGATTTCGTACATTGCAAACGAAAGTGGACCCAACCGGTGTTTTTCCCGCTGATTTTGTTAAACAACTTTTTATCCAAGGCTTACGTTCTGAGTATGCAGTTAATGTTCAAGCTGCTATACCTAATACCCTGACCGATGCTATTGAAGTAGCCCTCCGCTGGGAAACTGGAAAATTAATGACTACCCCTACTACCAATACCGACCAAGCTATTCAACAACTTACAGACCAAATTGCTAAGCTTAGTATTAATTTAGCCCAGACACAGACCACACCTACCTCTTCTGTTAATTATGCTGACAACCGTGCCCAAACCCCTCGAATGAAAGAGCCTCCTATCTGCTATTATTGTGGACGCACTGGACATTTTATTCGTGATTGCAATAGTAGAAAACAGGACCAACGACAAGGATCCAATTCTCGTCGTAATAATAATAACAATAACCGGAACAGAAATAACAACCAAAATAGGGACCGAAATGGTCGCTCTTCTGATCGCTATTCCAATAACAGAGACCGTTCTCGCAGTCGCAATAATTCTCGTCCTAGAAGCCAATCTAGAGATAATAATTATAGAAGCCGAAATAATGATAACTATCACTCTTACCAAAACTCCTCTAATCGATCTCCTTCGCCTTATCATCGAAGTGTTAATTATCTTACACAAAATCAGACTCAGACACCCTCTCTTACTGCTAGCAAGTGGAAAACGCTACTCAATAATCCATCTATCCGAGGTGCCTTGGCTACTCACCTGTATGAGGAAGCCAAAAATGCCAACCTTGTTCAAACCCCTGCGTATACTACACCTGTCAAATGTAATGTCTCTCTTCAGAATAAACCTTACCAAGCTATTATTGATAGTGGTGCTTCAATCAGCATGATTGCTCACAAGGCAGTCAAAGAACTTGGATTGACTATTGAAAAGGCCTCTAACAGCCTTATTGTTCCTGCAGTTGGAACTTCCACTCGGCCTTTAGGGATTATAAAAGACCTGCCAATTGAAATTGATCACATTACTATCCCTCTTACTGTAGAAGTAGTAGACACTACTTCTTACTCTCTTCTATTAGGCAATGACTGGAATCAAAAAGTGGAAGCAAATTATAATTGGAAAAATGGTTGTTATACTTTTAAATGGGAAAACAAGAAACATACTATCCCTACTACTTATGAAAGTAACCAACCTCTACCCAGTCAACCCACTGTGACTGCACCAGATGAATTAGACCTTTATGAACCAGAATACTTATACCCTCGAGAAGCTTATACTTTCGATCGAGAAGACTCAGACCAATCTCTTTCACCAGAAGAAAATGAATGGACCACTTATCATTCTCGCCGTAGAAACAGAAAAGCTCCTAAACAGCGTGTCTGTGGAAATTGTGGTTCTCCTGACCACCTCTTTGCAAATTGTCCTACCAACCAATGTAATCGATGCCAGGAATTTGGCCACATCGCTGTTAAATGCCCTAAACAAGCCCCAAGACGTACCACCTGCCCTACTTGTCATGACTCCAACCACCTATATAGGGACTGCCCCAATAATGTCTGCAGAGGATGCAGTACGTTAGGACATATTGAAGCCTACTGTCCTCTTGCCACTTGGAAAAGACAAAATTTGGTTTACCAGTGTGGATGTACTCTTGATCAAGTTGATAGTAATCGCCTACCTAACCATAGCACTCGCCGTACCCACCATTGTTGTCAATGTAGAGTTCCTAACAGACCTGAAGTCCTTAGACTTCTTGAAGAGAAACTTGTTTGCCCTGGATGCTATTCTGACTTTCACTGTGCTCTAGACCGAGAAGACCCTAGGAGTATCCATTTCTTCACCCAAGGTGAAGGACGTGGAATGCTTGTTAATTGCAAAGTATGTAATAAAGCGGATACAAGACCTAGAATGTGTCAATTAGACAGTCTTCAGGAAGAATTATGGTTTTGTGAATTGGAACATCTCTATGCATACAAGGCTAGCCAGGATATCCAGTATAATCCTAACTATAACCTCTGAACCCGAATCAAACGTTATACTGAATCAACAAAGAATGCCGGTCATTAATATGAAATGAACCAGACCAGAATTTACCGACTTGCAAAGATTCTCTTAGATGAAAATGACCAGACCATCGCCCAGGCTTTAGAACCTCTAACCTCTGACCACATAACTCAACCTTGGAGCTATGAGGAAATGCAACTTATTTTGCAAGCTGAATCAGACCTATTATCAGAAAATGATATTGACCCGATACTTCGACACTAGCCACCCAGACTATGACCAGAAGTATGCCCTCGCTGTACTTCGAAGAAACTTCACAGTTCCTGTTGACCTCTGCCAGGAATGTTTACATGTTAAACACCAAGAGGAATTGAATGCAAATCAAGAATATTGTAATGATTGCAAACTTCTAGACCCAGAAATTTACTCTCCACCTGCTGAAAAAACAATTAAGGAAATTGATGATGTTTCACAGATTTATCAGCTTCAACTACAAGTACAACAACAAGACCAACTGATAAAACAATTACAAGCAAGAATTGAAACCTTAAAAACTACCAATGCTGCTTTATTACGCTTTTTCCAAAAAGAAGCCCAAAATGCTCACCAATGGGCTAATGCCTTGGATACACTTTGTCAAAATTTTTAGAGAATCCTAGGCAGGATCATAAACTACCTGTCAACCCAGACCAGAACCTTATACCCAGATCTGTAAATATTATTACCCTTGAACATAAAGAATATATCCTATCGACCCAGACCTCTTTAAATATTGGACCACTTAATAAAGAACAAGGCCTAGCTTTTCAGAAATTATTACAAGAATTTGCAGATCTCTTTGCAAATGATATAACTGAGCTAGGACGAACCAACTTGGTTACTTACCGAATCTATACTGAGGATGTATACCTTATTTGTTCCCACCCTTATTCTGTACCTCCTAATGAACAAGAATTTATACAAGAAGAAATCCAAAGAATGTTAGAACATAAACCCATTCAACCCTCTGATAGCTCTTGGACCTTACCTGTTGTTCTAGTACAAAAGAAAAATGGCAAATTACGATTCTGTGTAGACTACAGAAAAGTAAATGCTATCACTAAAAAGGATGCTTACTCTCTACCTCGCATTGATGAAATGCTTAATGCCCTTACAGGATGCTCATGGTTCTCCACACTCGATCTTGCGAGTGGATATTGGCAAGTTGCCATGGATCCTCGTGACAAAGAGAAAACTGCCTTTACTACATGATACGGAATTTATAATTTAATGTAATGCCTTTTGGTCTTTGTAATGCTCCCGCAACTTTCCAAAGGCTAATAGATCGCATATATAAAGGAATTGCATAGAAATTTGTAGTTGTTTACTTAGATGATACCATTGTTTATTCTAGAACATTTGATGAACATTTAACTCATTTAAAAAAAGTATTTAATAGAATTAAACAAGCAGGGTTCGGGTCCCATAGCTTAGTTGTTAAGTTCCCGTTCCCCCACAGACAAGGTCAACGGTTCGAGTTCGGCTGGAGGTAAATACTCTGTAACCAAAAAATTGGAGCCTATAATCGGATGCGAAGCCCTGTGGCGAAGTCCATGTGAAGGTACATGCTTGAATCAAGGAATTCCCGGAAGGAAACCGATACGGCAGAGAGCGGGCACTATTATAGTGAGAAATGTGGAGAATGCCGTCGACGTTTGTGGAAAAGGATTGGCCTTGCCAATTATGGAATCACCT
>QKWP01001513.1:18391-65468 GCA_003550325.1 Gigaspora rosea
ACTCAGACCATTGTACCTAATAAATTATATGAATCTTGACCAATATCATAATCTTTACCACTATTTGGACACAAACCAATTTCTAGATGGATTTACTGACCAAGAACAAAAACGATTTATGACCCAGGCTAAATACTTTGAAGTTAGACATCACCTTCTCTATAAGAAGAATAAAAGAAACCCAGACAGACCACTTAGAGTTATAAAATGGACGGAAGTTAAACCAGTATTATATATGATGCATAAGCACCCCACTGCTGGACATTTGGGAACCGACGCTATGTATTATAAAATATCCGACCGCTATTCTTGGGATCAAATGTATAGAGATATACAAGAATATGTGAAGACTTGTGAGGAATGCCAAAGAAGACAAAAAGGTCATAGAAAAGAACCTTTACACCCTATACAAATAGGAAGAGCTTTCGAACGTGTTGGAATTGACCTTGTAGGCCCTTTGCCTATAACTAAACAAAACAATCGATATATTATTGTCGCTACCGAATACCTGACACGATGGCCAGAAGCTCGTGCTGTTCCAGATGCTAGTGCTAGTACACTCGCTCAGTTTATCTTTGAAGAGATAATCTGTAGACATGGAACTCCAAAAATTATCTTATCAGACCAAGGTCGCAATTTTATTAGCGAAACTATTAGAATTCTCTGCGAGAAATTTCTTATCAAGCACAAATTCTCTTCTCCCTACCACCCTCAGACAAATGGGATGGTGGAAAGATTTAATAGAACATTGTGTGAATCACTTGCAAAAGTGAAAGGAGATGATGATTGGGATTTGCATATACCTGCTGTTCTCTTAGCATATAGAACAAAAAGACATGCTACCACAGGATATACTCCCTTTCAACTTATATATGGAAGATATGCTACCTTACCAATCGAAGCACTTTTTCCCGTAGAACCTGTAGAAAGTAATAATGAAATAGACTTACAAGGAAGTATCCTCCAACGCGCTTATGATTTAATAGAGAAATTACCAAACTACCAGAATCAGGCCAGACAAAATACCGAACGATCACAGCAAAAACAAAAAGCCCGTTTTGATGCCAATATTCGAACAGAGACATTTGAAATTGGTGATAAAGTGTGGATACAAAGAAAGGAACTAGAAGCCTCTCGCTCAGCCAAATTTGAAGACAAAAGATTTGGACCTTTTCTTATCCATGAGAAATTAGACAATGGTGCTTATAAATTACGGACAATAGAAGGAAAAATTTTACAAAAATACTATAATAGTGATCGTCTTGCTAAATATCACGAGCCACAAACTTGGGAACCAGTAGTTGTTATTGATTCCCCTAGAAATTTCTAGAAGAAATTTGATCTACAAGGGGATGAAACACACAATTTAATTCGTAAAACCTCAAAATGTATTTATACAACTACCCCTTTTGGAATTTTCCCAAAAATGACTACCCCTACATTGCAACCTCAAACCTTGTTAGCCCTCCAATACCTTTTTCAGACATGGAAACAAGATAATGCCGCCCAAAATTATGCATTGTGGATTACATCACAATGTGTATGGTTATGTGATAATAATGATACCACTCAGACTATTGACCTTACTAATGTAATTACTTCTTTTCTTGAGCCAGACTCAAATAATTTTCTGAACACTCTAGAAGACACAGAGCAGTTAGAAATTAATTCACCAGGAGTAAATGACACAGAAGAAATAAACCCAAACTTGGAACTGGAAGACATACAGGAAGAAACGTTAACTGTTCCAACTACTAATCCCCAAGAAGACACTCCTGCTCCATTACCTGAGAAATTAACCAAAATTATACAAGATATTATTCAACCTTGTGGACCTCTAACTCAGACATCTATTCCTCTATATACTGGAATAACGTATCAAGAGAAATTGCAGAAAATTCTCAAACGAATTAAAACTCGAACTAGAAACAGACAAGACCAGACTAAGCTGCTCGAAGCTTATTATTATCTTGGTAACCTTATAGACAAGTACCCTGATGCTCATGAAGATATTCAATCAATAATTGAGAAGACTCAAGGAGAAAGAAGAGCCCGAGACACATGGAAGTGTGCCAGACGGATGAAATTGCTTTTCTCTAATCGACCTCTAGAAAATATCTCTCGAACAACCTATATTACTTATACAATGATTACGAGGTTAACTGATGCCGAACTTTCTCAAGTCCTTCCCCAAATTAGAACTCACGGAGTTCGTTCTTAAAGGGGAGAGAAATGTTATAGAATAGGTTTTAATTTTGGTAGAAATTAGTTTGAAAATTAGAACTTAATAAGGAAATTTTGTAATAACTGTATTTAGTAATAGTGATATGCGAAATTGATGTGCAATGACACTCAATGACGCTTAGCGACGCTTAACGACGCTTAGCGACGCTTAATGACGCTTAGCGACGCTTAACGACGCTTAGTGACGCTTAATGACGCTTAGCGACGCTTAACGACGCTTAGCGACGCTTAGCTCAATAGATATATAAACCCACCTTATTTCCCTTAGTTTTAGACAGATCCAGACATTGTATTTTATCTTTACCTTTATATTATTTATCCTCCTCTCTTATTATTAATAAACTCTTGGGATTTCTAAGGAACAGACACCTTGGAATAGCCCTCTTGTTAAATTAATAAACTGTCTATTATCTCTTGTTGTTTTATATCGAACTGTCTTAGAGAAGTGTGTAGTTTCTTACAGACATAAAAGAAACTATACTTCCTTCTTGCACACTGCTTCACGCCCAAAGTAAGGGATCTTAGAAGCCGTGTGATTGTTACTTTATCAGAATTAAAGAAGGCTTCTGGTACTGTAACAATGCTTTTAAAACTGTTGAAATTAAGTAACCCGAGTTTTATATATAGTAATTTACAGTACTGTGGTAATACTTTACTGATCACGCTATAACGAAATTATATAGATCTTTTTCGCATCTAATTTAATTAACTTATATTTCAGCCTTTGTCATATAATATAGGAATGTACAAGCCTGCCTAAACCCTCTTTCCTTTAAATCAGAGCCAATTAAGTATTTAATAAGTATATACATGTGTTACTGGAGTGACCAAAACTATGTCAGAGTATTAGTTTTTACTATGATCAAATTTTATCAACAAAATTACTAAAATATCATTTTACTTCAATTAATTATAAAGAAAAGTACAAAATTCTAAATGATTTCTCTGAATATAGCACTTCTTTTTCTAATTTCCTTTGAGTGAAATTTTTTCGTAAAAACTATCTCTAAAAAGTTATGTTCGATTTTTCACAAAAGCTTTAGTAATTTTTTTTTTGTACTTATTGTATGAATTTTTTAATAAATTTACTTATTCTATTAGTTGGATATCTAAAATTTACATATTAACTATTAATATTACCGTCATTAGTATAAGCTATAGAAAAATTATTAATTATTAGCTAGACACTTATAACAAATTAGATTTAAATAATGTATACTATATACTGTATTATTAAATATATCTACCATTATATATTATATTAAAATAATTAATTAGTTTTATTTAAAAATTTGAATTTTAAAATATTTTCACTCCGGCCTCACAATGCTACGCATTAGCCTAGTTTTAGTATATATAAAAATGATTGGTGAATATACTTGCCCATTTTATCATAATACTGGTAAAATTTGTGGAAGAAACAGCATGCGCCCTGAAGGGTGTAGTTATCATTGGAAAGCTAAAGAAGAGTACCTTGCACTGATTGTGGAAAGCCAACTGGTTCAACTTCTGATCATTGCCCATTACATATTAGGGGGTACTATGTAGTGCAGTACTATGATAGATTACGAGCTAAGGCTTTTAAAATGTCTTCTCAATAAGTAAAAAACCTGGCTCAAATTTTATTAGTCTTATTATATTTCCGAAATTTTATTATTAGACTTTTGATATTGGTATAAATTTTTTATTAGACTTAGCTATATATATCAAAATTTTTATTAGACTTAGCTATATATATTGAAATTTTTATTGGTTTTAGCTGGGCCAGTAAGTAGTGAAGAATCGACTTTAGAATGAATTCTGCTATAACAAATAATATTTGTATCCTTTTTGATATAAATTTAGGTAAAAGAATATGTTCTAGATATACAACAATAATAGTATACTGATTGTGGTTTTTGATGCGTAAATGATAGCATAATTAATTGTTAACTTTTTGATATAAATTTGAGCAAAAGATTGTATTCTAGATATACAAAAAATAATATCACTNTGATAGCATAATTAATTGTTAACTTTTTGATATAAATTTGAGCAAAAGATTGTATTCTAGATATACAAAAAATAATATCACTATGCTGGAATGACGACGCAAACACAAATTTATCGTCATTCGAGTGACGACACAAATACAAATTTATACCTACTATGACAAAATGATATCCTTTTTGATATGAATTTGGGTAAATAAATGTGTTCTAGATAATTTTTATTGAACTGATGACGCAAAAGTGAAATTATATACAAGATTGATATCGGAAAATATGATATTCTTTTTGATATGAATTTGGGTAAATTAATGTGTTCTAGATAAAAATCATTGATTTGACGACGCAAATGCTAAATTATATGCAAGATTGATGCCTCTGTGCCAGAACTCCTATTTTGTCTCTACTATAACACCTCGTGTTTAATTAGCTTAATAGTTTTAAAAAGGTTATTATTCTGACTTTTTTTAAATTTGCTGAATATATGATTGCAGAACTCCCGAACATAGCATAGCAGAAGTTCGTTTTGAATGGCTAAAATTTGAAAAATATGATTGGTAACGATCATTTATTTATATAGTCAATTGTATTTTTAAAATACTTTTATTAGTAAAAATCGTCACGCCATATAAAATTTTTTTTTGTAATACATGATGAAACAATAAACTTAAGCAACCTATTTTTCGTCTTTAAACCTACTGTTTTTCAATAAGAGATACAGTGAGATACAGTAGTTCAAGAAACTAAATGAAAAGTGAATATTTTGAAAGGTCGGGAAGATAGTTCAGCGATCTAAGCAATTAGTAAGTGAAATTGTGAGATGTTGTTTTAACTGGGCTTGTTTACCTTACAAATAAAAAAAAAAAGTACTATTTTGAATTACTATTCTAAAACCTTTTATTGTATATATTTAGGCTATGAATATAATTATAAAATAACAGTTATAGATACAAAAAGTTGTAATAGTGATAGTGTTTAGGGTTTTTGGGTATGCGTATTGTGAAGCTGATTTAAAGTATTTGTTGTAAAATAATATATTTATCACATAATAAATAATATATATATATATATTTCGTGAAATTTAAATTAAAACAGTAATTATTA
Source organism: Gigaspora rosea (assembly GCA_003550325.1). Taxonomy (NCBI): domain Eukaryota; kingdom Fungi; phylum Glomeromycota; class Glomeromycetes; order Diversisporales; family Gigasporaceae; genus Gigaspora; species Gigaspora rosea. The sequence continues at coordinate 23,728 of QKWP01001513.1, forward strand.
AACTGTATTAAATGTAAGGTGGATATGGGTATTATGGTGCACTACCAATTATGGCACAATTTCAATATCTTGTGATCTGTCGATCAGAATTGCATGATTTTGGTACCAATCGATTCGTCTCGCTAAGACAAATCGATTGGTACCAAAATTATGCAATTCTGATCGATGAGTTACAAAATATTGTCACTAAAGTAAAATTAGTATCCTTTTTTATATGGAGTTTCGCAAAGACCATATATATTCGTTTATTAAAAATTTTTTCAGTGTCCATTTATTTTTTTTAAAAGACCAAACGACCTTAATAATTATTTTGCTATTTAATATCATTTATCCGCGGTCTACAAAAAAGTTCTTGCAAGATATCATTTCCAGGTTTTTATCTTATTTTAAGATCTTTTTTCAAAGTTTTGTATCTGAATTTTTCGAAACTAACAACGTAAATCGCTAAGCAGGACATAAATATGTCGCATGATTCAAATTAAAGTTTAGTTATTTGCGCTGTTTATAATGATCGGGCAGCGTAACAAATAAATCGTGCTATATAAATAAGCAAAATCTTATACTGCTAACTCACGTTTGAACCACGGTTTACTTTTTACACGTGACGAAAAGTACCCATTTATTAAATTTTAGTTTTATCGTACAATAAAGAAAAAAAAATAAAAATAAAGCTTTTATTATGTCGTTTGAAAAAGACAAAGCCATTCGAAATGACGCTATTAAGAAAGCCCTTAAGGCTATAAAAGATTCCTCTGATAACCCCAAGCCTCCAAGTATAAGGAGTATCGCACGAGACTTTGATATCCCGGAAACAACCCTGAGACGTGTAGTTAAAAACAATGGTCCTCTCAAACGTCCAGGCCCTAATAAAGTTTTAACCGACCACGAAGAAGAGCAACTGGTCGGTTATTGCCTGAACATGCAGAGGTTTGGTTTCGGGTTATCAAGGTCTGGCGTAAATTATTGTGTGATGGAAATAGTTAATAGAGATGGGCGTGCACATCCTTTTAGCGAGAATGGACCAGGTCAATCATGGTGGTAGCGGTTCTTTAGGGATCACCCTGAACTTTTATTTTGGGTTCCGCAAGCCCTAAATGAGGCGCGTGCCCAAAAAGCAAATCCTATTATAATAAATGACCACTTTAACAAATTTGAAAAAATAATTAATGAATATTCGCTTACCCCTGATCAAATCTGGAATATGGATGAGACAGGTCTTCTTTTCCTTTTTTTATTTTTTTTCTTTTTTTTTATTTTTTTTTTTTTGTATTTTTTTTTCGAAATCGTGTAATGGGATTGCTATGGAGCAGGCTTCGTGATTGAACCTAGACTTCAAAAAGTCATTGCGAAAAAAGGAGCACATCAGGTTCATCGAGTTTCGTATGGCAGCAATCACAAACACATTTCTGTATGCCTTACGCTTTCAGCTGCCGGTACATACATACCCCAATTAATAATATACAAGGGTAAACAGGTGATTACAAATCTTTTAGATGGCACTCCGGCTGGTACCGTTATGGGGTTTACCGATGCGGGATATATGCGGGAAAGCCTATTTAAAAAATACATAGAGCACTTCGTTAATTCTATTCCTCCATTGCGCCCCGTTTTACTAATTCTTGACGGACATAAGAGCCATGTCAATTATTCTTGTGTCAACTTTTGCCATCAAAATAATATTCTTCTCTATGCACTTCCACCGCATACCACCCATATCTACAACCTGCCAAACTACCATTTGCTCAACTCAAAAAAGCATATGATAGTGAATGTGAAAAATTTCTTACTAATAATGGCCAGCACGTAACAAAATATACGTTTGCTAAACTCTTCGGACAGGCTTATATTAAAGCATACACCCCCGCTGCTATATGTAATTCTTTCAGAGCAACGGGAATATGGCCCTTCAACCCTGATGCTATTGACCCTTGTCGTCTTGAGCCTTCAATGGCAATGCATAATTTTGACCTACCAAGTTCTGAACAATCTACTCGCCCGCTTGTTACACTAACCACATCGTCTTTACCTAGATCAGTTCCAAGACATCTTGACTCGACCTCTACAAATGAAGATTTGTGGACAGAAATAGAATTGCTTAATACGAGAGTGGAACATTTAGAATCAGAGTTAGAACTATATAAAAACCCAGGTACCAGTCCTTTACGGTTGGTACTTAAGTACTCCTTGCGCTAGCATTCGAAGCAGAGTGAAGATCCAGTGGCAGATGAAGAAAAGACCGAAACTCAACTACCCAAGAAAAAACGTAAGACCATGCCATTCTCCCAGCTTCTTACGAGCACAGAGTCATTGCGTTTGTTGAGAGAAGTGGAGAAAGAGGCGGAAAGAGTTGCCAACGATAAAAAAGAAAAAAAAGAGGCAGCCATCCAAAAACGAATAGCACGGAAGACGGAAAAGGAGCAGAAGCAAGAAATTCGAAAGCAAAAAAAAGAAGAAAAGGAACGTATGATGTTAGAAAAATAGCATATTAGAGAAGAAAAACGGCTTGAAAAAAAAAGTAAAAAAAGTCAGTACTAGCTGATTATCTGATCTGCGCCATTTTTGGTCGCTGCCTTGAAGATCTCGATTTCCGGAAGAAATTTTGTGTATCTAGAAAAAGTTTTTTTTTTATTAGAAGATCTTTTTAAAAATAAAAAAAAAACGTATTTTAAGTCCAAATCTACTTATCTAAAATAAAATCGATAAAGGTTTATGCTAAATTAAACAAGTTTTCTTATTGGCATTTTTAACTGCGCCATAATACCCATACCAACCTTATTGTAAAAGCGTCTTTAGAGAGTATTAAAAGTTTGTAATAAACTTTATCCAGGTATAGCCGGTAATCTATCCGAGGTGTGATTGATATTTTTCTGAGGTATTTTAACAACCAATCAAAATGAACTTCTGCTATGCTCCCGAACCTGGGAAGATTGAAGAAGAGTTAACCCAGTGATTATCACGATTTATCACCTCGATATAATCACATGGTAAACAAATGTCAGATGATAAATTGATAATGCGTACTAAAAGTTCTAGTCACATGGTTACCGATAAGTTTATTTTAGATTAGGGTTAGGGTTAGTGTCTATGTTAGGGTTTGGGGTTAGCACAAAAGGTTATTTCTTATGAGAAATAAGTGATTCTTTTAATTTTCTTTAGAACGAACGTTTGTTTTGAATTTGCAGATCGTCACATGACCAGAACTTTTTGTGCTTTGGCTAAATGGTTTTTTGTACATATTTTATTGCATTCTCGGCAATAAAAATTTTTGATTTATAACACTGGTACTGTAATTCTCTGCTTTTTTAGATTAGATGCACTTATTAGTTATTTGTTATTTTTATATAGTATACGTAAAAAATCACCTTATTTTGAAGGACATCTAAAGCGAAAACAACTCATATTTCTTAATAATTTTCTCGATTAACTTTAGGGTTAGGGTCATTTTATATTAGGGTTAGGTTGGGTTTTAGATAGTTATATATGTCATGCGTCAGATCGATTCTTGTGTCAGATTAAACCCGGCCTAAATTAGATTAGGGTTAGGGTAAAATTACGGTAAAGTTAAAGGTTAGTTTAGGCCAGTTGTTGCCGATCATTTAATGCTGGCAACTGATAGTCATCTGACGTGCGTCAGATTCAATCTGATGCAAGTTTTAATCTGACGCACAACATATATAAGCAAAATTTCCTTCCCAATATTTTTACTTAACCAACCCGAGATAGGTTTAGACTGCCATTTTTTGTATTTTTTATGTTTTTCGGTTTTGTTTCTTGTTTTGCTTCGCCAGTGATCATCAAAATTCTGTAAATTGATTGGCTGTGATTATGTGAATTTGCCCCCGCTTTAGACGGGAAAAGTCTCCGGACACCTACCAAATTATGTGCCCCTATAGTTAGAAAGTTATGTAGGTACAAAAATTACTCGATTTGGGGATGGCTAAAGCCAGGTGCATTTATATGTTTTTGATTATTTAATTAAAATTAGAGTAAGGGTTAGTTAGGGCTTAGCTTATAAGTAAAATTGTCTTCCCAACATTTTTTATTAATGCTCCTATACAGGTTTAGACACTCGTTTTTTGTATCTTTGGCGTTTTTCACTTTTTTTCTTTGTTTTTGTCTCGTCGGGCTGATCCGTAAAGATCAAATTTTACGATTTGATTGGCTTTATATCACGTGAACGCACCTGGCTTTAGACGACCCCCGATAGGGTGTAGGGTCAATTATGCGATGCGATAGGGGTCAATTATGCGATGATAGATGCGAAATAATTCTAAAATTATGCGAAATAATTAAATAGAGGATGCGATTTATTTTATACATAATTTACTTTGTATCCTTCGGAAATTTTCGGATGTTTACCAAAAAATTTACCTTGACCATGCTCGTAATTTAGGTTCATTCATTTTCATTTTCTACATCGGAACTTTTCGGAAATTATTCCTCGTCCAAATAACACACCTCAAAATCCACAACATCCAATCATATTCGAGACACGTGATATGGATGCGATTTTTTGCACGATTATGCGAAGCATCAGAGATGCGAAAATTTGGTAAATTATGCGCAAATTATGCTTTCGCATAATCCTGGACACCCTACCCCCCGATTTGGTAAATGTTCACGTGAATTGGTAGGTGTCCGGAGACTTTCCCCTTTAGACAACCCTGATTTGTTAATTACATGTGATTATATCGAGGTGATAATTCATGGTAATCACTGGGTTAACTCTTCAAGTGTCCCCAGAACCTTCTCGTTCAATTGAATAGACGTCACTAAATTGTGATTATTCGAACCTTCTATTTCCTCCAAAGATAAATCTAATTGTTTTGAGAAGATACTGTAAATCTAATTGTCTTGAATATTCAAATACTACTTTTGCATGATAACTAAATTAAGAATTTAACAAGTTTTTCTCGAATCTTGCATGGTTTCACTCAACACTTAGGTATTGTTTAACTCGAAGTTAAAGTGTCATTTTATTTTCGGAATATCCCAGATAGAACTGCAAATATTTATGTGCTAAATATTATGATTTATTCTAAACATTCATTTCTTTATATTGTAACTTTGATTTAATTTTATCATTCGAAATAAAAAATAATTTATAATAATGACAGACGTAGAACAAAAGGAAATATCATGTAAAGTATCTTTCAATAAAAGTCTGAATACATATAGATTATTTTAACGTTTTTTGTTTGGTGCTAGAATGTTCGGAACAACCAGTAACATCCTTTAAAAAAGTCGAAAAGTTTGATTATTCTCAAATTAGCGATGTGAAGCCAATCGGAAGTAGAAAATTTGTGATTGTATTTTCAGCTACTTTCGAAGGTAGAAAATATGCATTAAAAAGTCTAAATAATAACTTGCAAATTGATATTAAACCGATAGAGCAAATTAAACGTGAGGTAACGCGGTATCATTATATATTGAGATCCTTAAAGTTAAGATTCAATAATTAAGGAAATCCATACAATAATGTAGATTGAAATTCTTCATGATATCAAGCACGAAAATATCGTCAAGCTTTATGGAATTTCAAGAGGCTTATTTTGAAAATTAAAGTATTAAAAATCGAAAATTTTAATTTTACCTAAATGTAATTTAGATTTACTGTCACGTAATTTTATGGTATTGCAATTGGCTAATAGTAGAACCCTACGAGAATATTTAGAAAAAAGCCGCAGGAAAATATTTATAAAATTTCATGGTGTGAACTCATCAAAATTGCAAATGGAATTACTAATGGGTTAAAACATCTGCACGCAATAATATAATTCATCGAGACTTGGTGAGTTTGAATTTTTAAAAATTCCTAAATTAGTAATTATAACTTCATTAGCATTCTATGAATATTTTGATGAATAATGGCAAGGTCTTGATTGCCGACTTTGGTGTACCCAATCAAAAATTAAAAAATCTGACATTTATAGTCTAAGTGTCTTACTTTGGGAACTTACAAGCGAGGTTCCTCCATTCAATGGTTCTACAAATTGTTAATAGCTGCAAAATAAGAGAGAAAAAAATATTGCCAATACAGCCACAGAATATGCTAATCTTTGCACAAAATGCTGGTCTTCTGAGCCAGATCAGAGTCCTTCATCGAACGAAATAAAAAATCTCACTTGAAAAGTTATCAACCGAAATAACCACAAATGTCGTTGAAAATAACATTATTATCGATAATTGATGTGCATATGGAAATTGAAAATACCAATAATGAAAAGCAGGTGAGTATGTTATGAGATTACATCTGATTAACCGTTTTATAATAAAATTAACTAGTTAATCGATTAATTTAATAATAAATTGGTTAACGAAACCAGTCTCTAATTAGAGACAAGCTTACATGATTTCTGAATAAGGCTTACTATAACAATCTTAACACCAACAGTGGCAAATATCAACGCACGTATAATCCATTTTTAGGCAACTATTGTATATTTTTGTTCGTTGTAATTATATTTCTTTCCATTGGAATTGATGTACTTCAGTTGAAAAATAGTGAAACTGAGAAATCACTAAGTATTCTTGGAGATACTTATTGTTTAATAGGCGGATATGAAAAATCACTTGCAGATTTAAATAAATCTTTAGAAATCAATCCAAACGATGTATTTGCATTAAAGATTCGTGGAGATGTTTATCGAATGATGAAGAGATATGATGAATCACTTGCAAATTTAAATAAATCATTAGAAATTGTTCCAAATAATACAGAAGCATTAAGAATTCGTGGAGATACTTATCGCATGATGAAGAGATATGATGATTCATTTGCAGATTTAAATAAATCATTGGAAATTGATCCAAATATTACAGAAGCATTAAGAATTCGTGGTGATATCGCATGATGAAGAAATATGATGAATCGCTTGTTGATTTAAATAAATCATTGGAAATTGATCCAAATAGTGCAAAAGCATTAAGATTTCGTGGAGATACTTATCGCATGATGAAAAGATATGATGAATCACTTGTAGATTTAAATAAATTATTAGAAATTGAACCAAATAGTGCAAAGGCATTAAGATTTCGTGGAGATACTTATCGCATGATGGAGAGATATGATGAATTGCAGATTTAAATAAATCATTAGAAATTGATCCAAATAATGCAGACGCATTAAGAATTCGTGGAGGTACTTATCGCATGATAGAGAGATATGATGAATCACTTACACAGATTTAAATAAATCATTAGAAATTGATCCAAATAATGCAGATGCATTAAAAATTCGTGGAAGAACTTATTATTTAATAGGCAGATATGAAGAATTACTTGCAGATTTAAATAAATCATTAGAAATTGAACCAAATAATACGTGGGCACTATGGGCTCGTGGAGGTACCTATCACTCAATGGGCAGATATGAAGAATCAATTGCAGATTTAAATAAATCATTAGAAATCAATCCAAATTATGTATCTGCATTAAAATTTCGTGGATATATTTATCATTCAATAGGCAAATATGAAGAATCACTTGCAGATTTAAATAAATCGTTAGAAATTGATCCAAATGATACGTGGGCACTAAGTGTTCGTGGAAACATTTATTGCACAATGGGCAGATATGAAGAATCGTTTGCAAATTTAAATAATTTAGAGAAATCAATCCAAATGATGTATCTGCATTAAGGTTTCGTGGATATACTTATCATTCAATAAGCAAATATGAAGAATCACTTGCAGATTTAAATAAATCGTTAGAAATTGATCCAAATGATACGTGGGCATAAGAACTCGTGGAGACAATCATCACAAGATGGGCAAACATGAATAATCGCTTGCAAATTTAAATAAATCATTAGAAATCAATCCAAATGATTAAGGTTTCGTGGAAATACTTATCTTTCAATAGGAGATATGAAGAAACAATTGCAGATTTAAATAAATCATTAGAAATTGACCCAAATGATACGTAGGCACTAATAATTCTTGTAGACGTTCATCGCTCAATGGGCAGATATGAAAATCACTTGAATATTTAAATAAATTATTAGAAATCAATCCAAATGATGCATAGGCAACAGGACATCTTGTAGGCATTTATCGCTCAATGGGCAGATATGAAAAATCACTTGAGTATTTAAATAAATTGATTCAAATAATGCATTGGCATTAAGATTTCTTGGAGGCATTTATGGCTCAATGGGCAGATATGAAAAATCACTTGAATATTTAAATAAATTATTAGAAATTGAACCAGATTACCGTATGTAGTAAAATATATTGTTTCATATAGTGTAGAAGTACCCGGGTATAGAGATTGAGATATGTAAATACCCGGGTACACATGTCCGAATTTTACGGTAATCGATTACGGTATCACGTGACTAAATAATCGATTAGTTGTTTAGTTGTTTAAATTGTATAGTAGTAAGTTGTATAGTTGATATTACAGAAAATATTTCATCTTTAAAATTATAGTAATGATAACTTACAGATTTAGCAAAGCATTAGAAATTAAACCAAATAATGCATTTTCACAAAAGCATTAAGACTTCGTGGTAATCCGTTAAGCAGATGTAGTATCGCTTTCATATTTAACATAACATATCATTACAAATTGAACCAGACATGGCAATTAAATAATTAGTTATGAACAGGCGGCTTTTCATAGGGCTGGAGCCTTATGTATTAAATACTGTAACTTATATTATCATCAAAATTTGCAGTATAATATGAATAAGAATTTAATTAGCAATCCGCATAAGAACTATAGTATTATTATATAGTTACTATAGCGCAAATTACTATGTATTTTATATAGTAATGAAATCTTTTTTTCCTCTAAACATATAAAAATTTTATATACTGTAGTTGCGAATTTTAAAATTTAAATATCTTATAATCTACTTAATCAATTTTAATAATTTTATTATATTATATATAAAAGCATCTTCTCTATATTTTTATTTAGTAAGTCAAATATATTAGCATAATAAAAAAATATTTAGCTATGGAGGAAAAGAAGATTTCATAATATATATAAATTTAATAGTAATTTGCGCATATAGATTCTATCCTTCTTAGACGAATTGGTAATTAATCGTTAATTTGCTAGTTTAAGTACATATACATTTTAAGTGCTTGATTTAATAATTCATAAAGTTATAAAAACGGCAATTATTTACATGTACTTTTCAATTCTTATATTATAAATTATAAGATATTATACAGTATATTAAACATCGATACGAAGAATTTTGAAAATATATATTTATATGATAGCGATATCTATCAATTAAACATCGCCTTTTGTTGATGAAAGTTGATCAAATGTCTCACGAATCATGAGCCATATCTCAACCATCCTAATCCAAGCACTAAATGCTTACCCGAAAGAGCTTGTTAGAATGGTTTAATAAAGAGCCGGTAGGATGATTATTTAACATAACCATAAGGAGTTTTTAGAATGGTTATTTATCACTAACCATAAAGAGCTGTTAGAATTATTATTTTTTTTATCACTAATCATAAAAAACTATTAGAATGATTATTTAACACTAATCATCAAAAGTTGCTAACCATAATGAGCTTTAGAATGATTATATTTTACACTAATCATAAAGGGCTGTTAGAATGGTTGCTTGATTCGACTATTTTGATTTTCACGTACACTCACATGACTGTCATCTTCATTCGATACTATTTTACATCTCGTTTATTATGTAATGAAAATTTGAAAAGACGTAGTTGTTCACCTATATTTCGCAGAATATTATAACCACAATATAGAATTTGGATTTGTATACTAAATTTAATAATAATAAAATCCGACGGATATCCGTTAAATTGAATATGAAAACAGATAATGGATCAAAGCTCTACTATAATAGATTGTTTAATGGTAGGTCTAAAATCCAGTAGTGATTTAAAAAAAAAGGTCGATTCAAATATAATATATAAAACGATTCAAATATAATTAAAAAAAAAAGAAACATGTGGCACTAAGAGAACCACTTAAAATTATTAATATCATTAATAAATATGAACTACGGTTATTATTATTATTATTATTATTAATCTGTTACGTCAAGAATCGTCCGAATCATTTATCAATCAATGAAAATTGAAAAATGACAACTGTAAGTAAAGTACTGACTCTATGATTGGTACTTCGTATTATATACGAAGAATAGTGCCTTTATGCTTTGGAGGTAGGGTAGGAGGCACGGGTCCCCAGGCATGCCCATATCATGTGATCACAAAAAAATAACAGAGTATTAATTGGCAATTAAATCTAATGTAATACTGTGCAAGAACAATCTTAAAGTTAAATACTGTATCTTGATGACATTATTTACTAAACTAAGTAAATAAATGTATTTAATAAAGTTTCAATTTAAATAAAGAATAAAGCTCTGATTTTATTTCTGGTTCCCAATACTTATATGGTTACATATATTTATTGCTATATTATACTGTAAATATTTATTTCGCACAATAATTTTGAATATTATATAAATTAAGCAAAACTTGTCATGCGATTTATATACTAGGGGCATGCCTAAGGCACAATAAGTGAGGCATGCCTTGGTTCAAGGCATGCCTCGAGGGGCATGCCCAAAAATTTTACTGTGCCTCCTACCCTATTTGGAGGATACCTAGTTGGTGTAAAACACATTGAAAACTGGCAAAGTTGAAATAAAAAATGCATACCAGATACATCTCAGCCCGAAAAGCATAATTAGTTACCAATTTGATTTCTGTTATATCATTACGATTAATAATAATAGTTGTTTAGTAGATTAATATAAATTATAGTAAGCTGATAACTAGTTGCTAATAGTTGATAACTAACAATTGATTGTAATCGAACTAGTTGATAATAAATCGATTAGTTGTTTAAATTTTTTTTAAATCGATTAGTTGAAAAGTTGCCAACTAGTTGGTTTTTCAACTAACGATTTGGAACACTATAGGTATTATTATGCACAATATTTTGTCAATTAGGTAAAAGGTTTCTAGCACCAACATTTTATTCTTATGTATGTTATCAAGAACGAATATTACACCAAAATTTAAAGTTCGAAAGATTGATAAACAAATTTCATGCAACTTTTTACGAATATACATATAAATTAATTATATCGATATTCTAATTTCAGATTATGTAATTGTAAGTCACATCTTAACAACATATTTATATGAGTCATGTGTGTATAAAAATATAATAGAATCCAAATAACCGGATATAAGCCTTATTTCTCTTTACTCCTAACGTATTTATAAGCGTTTTTTCAACAACCACCTGTTTAAGAGATCCGAACCGGTTCGAGGCTTATCATAAGGAACCATATGTCCTGCTTCAAAAACTCTCAAAAAAGTAAGTCCCTTGTGAGATCTAACTTCACCTGCATACGTTGATTTATCACCTTGTACCTTCCAACGTCTAGTTTTTACGTCATTGAAACCTTGTTTGCCGCTCCATTCTAATTCTTTTGTCCATGCATCGTTCCCTAGAGTATATAATAGCAATATGGAATTGACTATTTTGAACGAGATCAAGGTGTAATATATTCAAAAAAGGATTAAAACATACCAATCCAATTACAGATGAAATCAGCATCTCCAGCGTATATTAAAATATGTATACCATTTTCCAAAAGAGGTGGAAGTAAAATATGAAAAGGTTTCATACTTAACAAAAAGATTACATTAACATTAACATTAACATTAAGAAGTAATATATATATCTTAAAAAAAAAAAAAACATGTAAAACTTACAAATCACCGGTCATTTGAAACCTAAAATGAACACTCGAGCTACAGGTTTCATACTTGATCCAAGGATCAACACCCAGTTCTTCCCTAACATCATCTCTATTCAAATATCGTTCAATGACATCAATGCCCGAATAACACATACCTCCAATACTACCTTCACATTGTTTTCTCACATCATAAGGATTTCTGTGAGTTAAATAATAAGGCACTATGATACGACGGTCACAATACATTGAAGCAGATAAACAAGTTGCAGTAACACCATCATAACATTCTTTAATAAACTTGGCGCAAGTTGGATAAGCATCACGCATTCGGTCACAAGTTAAATTATCAAGTACTGGACCGTAGGATGAATTGCAAGCCATGTCTGCATAATAATTATATTGGACCAACGGATCAACCATACCATTACCGATCAGTATGGATTCTAAGTTTATGTGCAAAAGGAACTTTGGATTTTTTTCAAGAATCCAGAGTGAAGTTCCATGATTGTTATTATTAATTTCAGCAGCTATGGCAGGAATATAATGACCAGCGTATCTATAAATATTATCATAATATAAATAAGTGATTATATACAATATTATGGGCTAGGTGTTGGAAAAAGGAACGAAAATGACATTTTTTTCAAAAGCAATTTTTTTTTGCATAAATCAATTTAAAACAAGATTAGAATTGTTTTTTTTACTTAAAACACAAAAGTAGTTGTATTAATAAAATTTTGCATTATAGCTCTTTAAAGTTTGCATTTTCTTATGATTTATTATTAAGTAAAAATGGATTTTCTGAAGACCTTTTTTTTTTTTTTGTCAATTTCGTTCCTTTTTCCAGCACCTAGCCCATATATACAGTAGTTTTCAATTTATTTTAAAAAAACACATACGATTCACCGGCAATGTGAAAGTCCAGGTGTGCATATTGAGAATACTCTTGGAAAAAAATTTGAAGAAATGCGTAAACATCAATGGCAGCCGCATGTGATGTACTCACTTTGGAACCATGAGAGTAACCAACATTCGTAGGCTAGATAAAATATTAATAATAATATTATTAAATGAATTTTTACATATGTAAACATTTAAATATTAAATATTTATTGACTATTAAGATACAATACTTGATCCAGGAAAATTATGCTAGCATTAGAATTCCATGAATAAGAATTGATAGTAGTGTTTGCTCCATCTTCGTTGACTGTGCAAGGTCCAAGTTCAAAAAACAAGCCAGTAAAAGAAGAGCAACTATAATACATATAAACCAATTATATAAATAATACAGTAATAATGATATAAAATGCGAAAATAATAATAAATAATAATTCAATCAGCACTCTTACCCTGGACCACCATTTAACTATGAAAGGCGATATTAATAATTAAGTTAATTTATATGAAACAGAATAATCAACATTGATATAAGGTACTTGCCCAAAGAACAATAGGATCATTTTTTGGGTCATTTCTAGATTCAAAGAACCAAAAGAAGAAATGTTTCTCTCCACTGATATCAAGATATCCAGAATACTAAAATGCGTGATTATAAAAATTTATTATAAATTCGACAATTTGCAATAATTGCAATAATTGCAATAATTGAAATAATTGAAATAATTGAAATAATTGAAACAATTGAAATAATTGAAATAATTGAAATAATTGAAATAATTGCAATAATACATAAATGCAGTAAGTATATAAACCTGTTGAACAGAAGAATCACATAATTTTGGTTCTTTTAATCTAATTTGATAATCAGGAAAATCTTGATGACTCAAAAATTTAGTCCAACTACCATGATCAAATTTATTCTTTACTGAATAAACTTTAAATTTCACTTTTAACCAATTACAACTAGCTTTTACAAAATCATCTTGTTGAATGAGTTCTTGAGTCAAGAAAAAAAATCCAAAGAAAAATACGATTAATATAGATACTAAAGAAATAAAACGAGGCCGTGAATTAAACAACATATTGGTGACGCACAGGGAAAAACCTGTAAGTAAAAAATTAACGTTATGTATCGCTAATATATATATATTAGTGATGATTTTTACTTCTAGGTTTTTCCTGTATTACAATAATGCATTTAATCATCGGTTTTTTTTATCATTTATATATACAAATCTAGTTTAGTGGTTATTTTGTGACATCTTTTCTTTGGCGCAATCCGAAAATGTGTTGCTCTGATGATCATATCCAGAATGAATGCCCAATCACAGTGTTTTTTCAAATTACTTCACACGGAAATCAGAAATCTAGAAAAAAACGCCAATACATATTAGGGGGTAAAATAACTGGTTTGTTCTAGCTGACTTTGTCGCTCCTTCAGTAATTACGGTGAGATTAATCTGTTGTCCATCGACTACGCCTTTCGGCCTCAACTTAGGTCCCAACTAACCCAGGGTAGACCCTGGAAACATTGGTCTTACGACCAGAAGGATTCTTTTATTTTTGCGATTTATAGTAAAAAATACTACTAAAAAATCCTACTTATTTTCAAAATACGTCACTGATTTGTTAATTATGAAAACCCCCCTATTGGCAAAAATTATTTCTAACTTAGATTTCTGATTTCCGGTGTGATGTATAAAAAATCTGTACCATACGAGATTATAGTGAGCAAATCCGTATAGTATAGGCCAAATTTAAGATCTATACTATACCGATCAGCTATAATTCCTAACCCTACCCCTATACCGATCAGCTATAATTCCTAACCCTAACCCTATACCGATCAGCTATAATTCCTAACCCTAACCCTAATATATATTACACTGGATCAGTATAGTATAGATTTAAAAAAGGTATTTCGCAGATCAGTATGGTATAGGTAGCAGATCCGTATAGTATAGGCCGAATTTTTACACTCGACTATCAGCTATAGTTGCAACTAATCGATTGCTGTATCACGTGACTAAATAATCGATTAGTTGTTTAGTTGTTTAAATTGTTTAGTTGTAAGTTGTATAGTTGATATTACAAAAAAATATTTCATCTTTAAAATTATAGTAATGATAAAGATTTAGCAAAGCATTTAGAAATTAAACCAAATAATGCATTTTTAAAGCATTAAGACTTCATGGTAATCTGTTAATCCGTTCATATTTAATATCATTACAAATTGAACCAGGCATGGGCAATTAAATAACTAGTTATAAACAGGCGGCTTTTTATAGGGCTGGAGCCTTATGTATTAGGTTTTGAATTTAAATACTGTAACTTATATTATCATCAAAATTTGCAGTATAATATGAATAAAAATTTAATCGTTAATTTGTTAGTTTTAAGTACATATACATTTTAAGTGCACGTACGCATATAAATATAGACTTGATTTAATAATTCTGTAATTCATAAAGTTATAAAAACAGTAATCTCTGCCATTAAATAATTCCTATTATATACACGTACTTTTCAATTCTTATCTTATTAATTATAAGATAGGTGACTATTTTTTATACCCTAAATTTATTATTCATACCCTCTGTTTTTTTTAATCTTTGAGCAAAGATAACTTAATAACTAATAGGCCAAATCCAACAAACTTTTTTCTTTTAAATTCTATAGGTTTGTAGAATTCAAATAAAAAAAAGTTCATCAAATTTGGTTCAGTAATTGCAGAGATATCTTTGCTCAAAGTTTGAAAAAATCAAAATGTCTATCAAAACAAACTATACAAGTTTTCTTTAAACTTTGAGCGAAGATATCTTAGTAACTACTGGTTCAAATTCAGTAAACTTTTTTTGTTTAAATTATATAAATCTATAGAATTCAAATAAAAAAAATTATTAAATTTGACTTAATAGTTACTGTGTTATCTTCGTTTAAAGTTTTAAAAAAATTCAAAACAAAAGCTGCGCCAAAATTTTTTCTAAAATTTGAGTAAAAATATTTTAGCAACTATCAAACTGAATTCAATGGACTTTTTTTTATTTAAATTCTAAAATTCATAGAATTCAAATAAAAAAAATGTTCATTGAAATTGGTTTAATGGTGGCTAAGATATTTTCATTCAAAGTTTAAAAAAAATTTTAGTATAACTTTGATTTGATATATGTTTTGAATGTTTTTTAAAACTTTTAACAAAGATAACACAGTAACTTTTAAGTCAAATTTAATAAATTGTTTTATTTGAATTCTATAAATTCATATAATTCAAACAAAAAAAAGTTTATTAAATTTGGACTAGTACCGGTAGTTACTAAGATATCTTTGCAAAGTTTAAAGAAAATCTTGCATAGTTTGTTTTGATAGATGTTTTGATTTTTTCATACTTTGAGCAAAGATATCTCTGCAACTACTAGCCAAATTTGATGAACTTTTTTTGTTTAAATTCTACAAACCTATAGAATTTAAAAGAAAAAAGTTTGTAGGACTTGGCCTGTTAGTTATTAAGATATCTTTGCTCAAAGTTTAAAAAAAAACAGAGGGATATAAAAAATATTTCCATAAGATATTATATAGTACAGTGTTGTTAAAAGACCGGTCCAGTGAAGATCACTGGAACTGGAAGGGTAACTGGAACTAACTAGATGAAACTAGAGCATATATAGGTTCCAGTGATAAGTTGTCACTAGACCTTCTAGTCACGTTTTTTTTTACCACTAGATGGAAGTTCCAGTGAGGTCCAGTAGGGTCCAGTGGGGTCCAGTGAGATCCGGCAAGTCAAAAAACATTTCAAAGTTTGATTAAACACAAAGCTAATGCGGGAGGCTTCACTATAATGTGATCACAAATAAATAACCCGTTAAATATATATATATTGTACATTGAAATTGCATTTTCCAAATCAACTTATGCTAAAAATTTATTATTAATTTTTAATTCATTAGTGTAAAGAATGCTCATTAAATAAATTATTACATTCGTTAAATAATTTTTATTCAATATTTTTTTTTGCAGTAAATAAACTATTACAACATACGCATAACCTATTTAAACTACAGTAGCATAAAAAATCTTAAAAAAATTAGGCTGAAAATATTATGCAAACTAAAAACTAACCGGATCATTAAATACGATTCTATATGCAAATGTTAGTTTATAGTCATCTGTAATTTTACATACTATTTTCTAAATACAATTGTAAAGCAGTTTTTCCAATTGTTATTATTTCTCGACAATGCCTTGTTGATTCTGAAATTCTGACATCCTACTCTGTGCAGACGAGTATATACTATTTTTTTTTTTAAAAAAAAAAAAAAGAATCAAAAATTGTTTTCATAAGAAGTTCTGCAAATGCTCGTCTAGATACCTTACTCTGTGCAGATGAGTATATGCAGCTTTTTTTTTTTTTAAAAAAAAAAAATCCAATATTGTTTTCATAAGAAGTTCTGCAAATGCTTGTGTTGGCACATAGGCTTTACGCCAGGCACCAATGCCTTGTGCCATGCCAGTGCCTATGAGCACAAATGCATCAGACCGGCCATGTCCACAAAAATGTGAAGGTTGTCTTACCATAAATTTGAACTATTTTATGTCAAGTTAATTCGACATGTGGGCACAAAAGTGCCAACAAAAAGATTCATGAGAATAGTTATGGGCAAAGTACCAGAAGTGGCGCAAAGCACGTGCCGCGTATGCAGACCCTAATAATAATGTTAAAAAAAATTCAACAATGAATACGAGTATTGTTGAAATTTCCTATTTAAACTAGGCTCTGCAAATGCCGGGTGTGCCTGTCGCATCAATATGTGCATATTGGCGCACCAGCAACCCGAGCCTGCATGCCAGGCCCATGTCCAGCACTTGCAGACCCTAGTTTAAACTTCAACGCAATGTTTTGTGAATGGGATCACGACGTGGCATCATAGACTTCGGCACTTTTTAACTAGAATTAAGTATGATCAGTAAAACCTCTAAGTGCACGCCTTCTCCAAAACATCAAATTTTGGCCTGAATGGCCTGAGTCTCCAAATGTGTACATTCATAGAGGTTTTACTGTAAATCCCGTTTTTATTCAGCCATTTCCTAAAAAATACAACCATTTTAGCTATATTCTTGTATATAAAAAATAAATTAAAAAGATTAGACTCATTGTTGTATAAAGCCTTATTTGAATTGTGCTTGTAGTTTAACATATATAAAAGAGGTTTCAACCTTTTTTAAAAAAAAAGGCAACTGTACCGCAAATATCTAATACAAATGGCACGGCGACACGCTGGTGGTCCTGAGAAACACAGGTTCACAAAAGATATTGTTATTCTTGGCACGAAAGCTACGAATAAACACAATACATATAGTATATGCAAAGCTTGCGATAATGCACTTGGTCGAGATAAAGCTCTAAAAGATACAATAACTAATAAGAAAAATATAGTTCGAAACTATTTATAAAGGTGTGAATACTTTCGTGCTAAACTGAGATCTCAAGAAGCAGTAGATGAATATTGTAACAAGACAGATAATGAGGAAGAACGGACTTCACCTATTTCAAAAAGGCACCGAAATGCTGATTTATCTGGTATGTAATTTAGATTTAAAAATCAAACCATTATTATTATTATTAATTTTTTTTTTTTAAAAAAAAGATAATAACACAAGTGACATAGCAACTGGTAATAGCACTTCATCTCTTACCAAAGCTGTTGGCAACAATAAAAAATCTACGAATCCTATAGATAACGTTATAGTTCGAAACATCACGGCAAAGGAAAAACCAAAGTTTGAGCAGCTATTACTCAGAATGACCGTATCAAATGGGTGGTCTTTTCGATGAACATCAGATCCGGCTACGCTTGAGTTTTATGAGTTCTTAAATCCAAATCTTATCCTCCCTTGTCGGCATGCTTTATTGAATCGCGTCCTTAAAGCTGAAAAAAAAAATTTAGACCTGTCCTGTGATCAAAAATTAAAAAATGATAACGTTAGAGTTACTCTAATCTTCGACAGGTGGAAAAATGGTTTGAAACAACATATATTTGGTGCATTACTTATCTTATCAACTAGAGAATCTTTAGTTTAGAAAACAATCGACATAAGTTCAGAGCAAGAACGAATGATTGAAATTATCCCTAAAATTGAATCAATGATTAATGAAATATCGACAATAGGTGCTAAATTATCAGCTATTGTTTCTGATAGTGCTCCGGCATATTCTGGTGCGAGGTAAGTATTATTCAATTTAGTTGAATTGACAACTTGCATAATCCATGAATACAGTATAGATAGTTAGTTACTTTATGTTCGTCGTATTTTATAGAACTTACCTATTGATAAAAAGAAAAACAAATAAAAATTAAATGAGTCTCATGAAATATTATATGTTAAAGTAATTAAATATTGGACTCACGGGCCTCAAAAAAAATTATGCAGATCGTCGATTCAACTAAATCGAAAAAAGTGATAAAAAGATTAATTAAAATAAAAAATATAATAAAAATTATTTTAAATAGGCGTCGGTTACGGGTAAAATACCCTCAAATCGTTTTTCTTCCCTGTTTCTCCCACCAATGTAACCTTGCAGAATTCAAAGTTGCATCCAATCAAGCCCAAAAATAGTTGCATATTTTAATAATACTATTCATTCCTATTTTATTGGAAAACTTCGGGATATACAAAAAACAACATATGCGAAATATATTACCTTGATTTGTCCGGCAGATACTCGTTGGAATTCTTATTCCTATTGTTTCAAAAGCCTAATAAAATCTCGCCAGGCTCTACGAGTAAGGATTTTTATGATTATTTTTTTATTACCGATATGCTATTTCCTACCAAATCCGTACTTCAACCAAATTTGTATATTTTGATCCATCATTGATATTGATATCTTGTTATTGTACAAACGATTAGAATAATATCAAAAATCATTAGGTAACAAGATATAACGATGAATCAAAATATACGAATTTGATTGAGAACGAATTTGGGAGAAAAATGGCATATAGTTAATAATATTATTTTTTCTTTAATTCTTTTTAAAGAACTTAGCTACCGCGCATGAATTATCTTTGAACACTTCGACGCATAATTCTGATGATGAATTAGGTCAATCATCAACTTTAACCCGCTTGGATGAACTTTACCTACCGCGTAATATAACATCAATCCTGCTTAGTGATAGTTTTTGGCAATCAATAAAATCGTTACATTCTCTACTTCATCCTTATTGCGAAGCTCTCAATAAGCTACAATTAGATACCGCCCGTCTTCACAAAGTATTACAAGCTTTTGGTGGAATCTTGAAAATGTGGGAGGAACATAATGAAGAAGATTTATTAGAATATATGATCTCACAATTAGAGCAAAGATGCAAACAATGGGAACAGCTATTATTACTATTAGCCTTTCTTTTAAATCCAAATATTCGTGATACATGGTTTAATACTAATACTGAAAATTTAAATTTTACTTATCTTGCTCGGTTNGCGTAATATAACATCAATCCTGCTTAGTGATAGTTTTTGGCAATCAATAAAATCGTTACATTCTCTACTTCATCCTTATTGCGAAGCTCTCAATAAGCTACAATTAGATACCGCCCGTCTTCACAAAGTATTACAAGCTTTTGGTGGAATCTTGAAAATGTGGGAGGAACATAATGAAGAAGATTTATTAGAATATATGATCTCACAATTAGAGCAAAGATGCAAACAATGGGAACAGCTATTATTACTATTAGCCTTTCTTTTAAATCCAAATATTCGTGATACATGGTTTAATACTAATACTGAAAATTTAAATTTTACTTATCTTGCTCGGTTTATTACTTATTACTATAAAGCGTAGGTTTGGACGTCAACCAACTCGTATTTTACTTGAATTTGAAATGTATAGGAAACGTAAATGTCCATTTGATTGTGAATCATACGAACAGTTTGAAGAAGATATATTGGGATTTTTGGAATTCGCCTCTTCTTCAACTAAAGAATTAGGCCCTTTGGCTATGCGGCTATTTGGAATTTGTGTTAATGCAGCATCTGTAGAACGTTTATGAAGTTCAATGGGATTTCTTTATACCAACCGAAGATGTCGTCTCAAGGTAGATATTATAATTAATTTGAAAATTTTTTTAAAAAAAAAATTAATTTTTTAAATGCAGAACGATAAAGTATTGGCTATAAGCCAAATTCGTGCCTCAATTAACTTTCTCATCGAAAGAAACAAAAGCCTTATAATATATCGCTTATTCTGACTATTGAACCAGTAAATTCACAAGAATCAAATAATCTGAACAAACCTGATGATCTGATTGAACTGGACGAAGAAGACAATTCAGATATGGAATCTGATAGTTGGGAAGATCAACTGTGCGAATGGGAGCAAATGTTAGTAGATGAAGAAACCGCGATACTAGAAGATGAAGAGGTGGAACGTGAGGATAACGAATATAACATGAGTAGTAATTTGTTAAGCAATCATACGCATCCCGCAATAGATCATATGGGGCCATTGCAGTAGAAAGGGCCGAAACTCGGAAATATATAATTTTGAGAAAATCATGTTTATTTTTTCGGACTGATCCGGGTCAATCAAAAATTATGCGATTTGATTGGTTGATCATATCGGGTAATCTTGTGACTTACAAGTCTTCTAAAAACTTTTTTTAAAATATCATGATTTTTTATTATGCAAGCTAATTTCCATTTGTAATTGAAAAGTATAGCCCACCTCAAGATTAATCCAAATCTTGAAAGAACTCAAATTTGATTGTTAGGGGAGTTTGGGCCCTTTCTACTGCAATGGCCCCATATGGCAAAGTGGAATTTGAGAAACCTCTTTGGTCCATTATTTTTAAAACCAAAGTACATAAATATAGACGAGTAACATGGTTTTATTTGATAAAAGGGAGATTGCAGAGTATTAGAGTTGGATTTTGGGGCGAATATGTACTACAAAATATAAATAAATTTAAATAGATTTTATAAAATTAGACCCACCTCGATTTTTAGCCAGTTACGTGTAATAGCAAAATAAAAGTGCTTAAAAGTTCGATTCAAAGAGTTAAAAGAGTTAAAAGTCCGGTTCTGAGAACTCAGCACATATATTAAATAGTAAATGCATACGTATGCAAAGTATGCTTATTGTTATATTTAAATGTTTAAATTGCAAGTTGAGTTCCAAGTTTGACTCGGGACCTGACTTTAATAAAATAGTCAAGGCGATCCCTACTTGCAACTGATTACTGATTAGCTAGCATACATATCACATGTATCGTATTTTTATTGACTAATATTATATTGGTTCCAGTTCCAGTGAAACTTCACTGGAACTACTGGAACACTGGAATTATCTGGACGTCCAGTGAAGTTCTAGCTTCCAGTCAACAATACTGATAATATAGTATATTAAACCTTGATATAAAGAATTTTGAAAATATATTTATAGTGATATTAGAGTATGAAATGGGCCAGATTAGGCTTTATTATACCTGAAACAGAGCATAAAAAATTTTTTTTATGCCTGAATAAAGCCCAAGTCTGACAAAAAACCTGCTAAACAAACTGGGCCAGGCCTTATTTTAAATTTGGCCCAAGCCTGGTCTGGCCCATATTTATATAAATTTTGACTAATTATATAAAAGCAAGACCATATACTTGCAAATTAAACCATTTTAAAAGCTGATAGTATGGTATGAAGGCCAATAGTATAGATAATAATATAATTGAAATATGCTCATAAAACTTCCTTAATATAATTAATTTATAATTATGTTGGCATGCTTAAGTATTAGCAAACAACTTTATTATTATTATGATTTAGCAATTATAGTTTTACAAATCGAAAAATAATAACAATAATAATAATAATAATAATATGACAGGGTAAAACCTGCATAGCTAGCTAGTAAAATTTGCTATGCAGATTACATGAGGATAAAATCTGTATTAATATATAAAATATACTATGCAAATACAGATTTTATTCAAATACTATAATTAAAGCAGGTTCTACTAGCTAGCTGCATAGGTTTTACTCTGATATAAAATAATAAATAATGGATTAGATAAAGCAATCTATTCCAATTTCTGATGCTTTTTTAAAATTTACTAAACAAATAGAACATTAAAAAATTAGGATCTGATAATGGTCCAAAGTATAGTTGGGGGTGAAATTCATTTTCAATTTTTTTAATTTAAACAATAATTTCAACAATAATTTCAACATTTTTAATATGTTTATAAATTAAACCTAAAACAATTACTGTATTTGATTTAGCTTAGTTTTAATTGATTTTTGACATAATTTAAATTAATTTTTAATATTGAAAAATTAATTTCCCCAATTTCACCATAAAGTAATTTCAACAATTTCAGCAATAACATCTTATTATACATCAGCAAATTTATAGTAGTGCAATCTTTCGAAAGATCTTGCGAACATGCAAAATCTTTCGAAAGATTTCGCATATGCAATATATTTCAAAATATTTCGCAATGTATTTCAAAATATTGCAGGTTTCGAAATATTTCGAAAATGTTTTCGAAAGTAAATTCGAAATATTTTTGAGCAGACTAGCTGTGACTGGCTGGATCAGTAGATATGTAACCTGGGTCATACCAAGGACGCATTGGACTATATTTTCAAAATACTTCGAATATATCTAAATTAATCTGCATATCTGTATTACAAGATCAGATTAGATCTTTTGTTTATTAATTAGATTTATTCACATTGTTTTTTTATTTTGGTTTGTTTTTTTTACTTTCGCTTGTTTTCGCTTTTTTTTGCTTTTGTTTTTTTTTATTTATTTATTTTTAATTTTTTTCATATTTTACAAAAATACTAGCCTTTTGCAAGAAAACCTACAACTTTTCAGAACTTAGTGCATGCCTACTCAGACTTCCAAAACTTTGCAAGAACACACAACAGATTTCACCCAGAAATTTCTAAATTTTCAGGAACGCTACTTTAGAGAAATGGGCGCAAGTTTTTGCAAGTTTTTGCAAGTTTTACAATTTTTTGCAAGTTCTTGCAAGGTTTCGCTTTTTTTATTTTTTCGTTTCATGTTTTCTGTTTTTGTTTTTTTTTTGTTTCATTTTTTTGTTTTTTTTTTGTTTTTTTTTTTTTTTTTTTTTTTTTTTTTTTTTTTTTTTTTTTTTTTTTTTTTTTTTTTTTTTTTTTTTTTTTTTTTTTTTTTTGTTTCATTTTTTTATTAATTTATTTTATTTTAACACTTTGAGAGAACAGAACTCTTCCTTCCTAGCACTTTGCAAGAAAACCTACCCAGACTTTTTCGGCACTTTGTGACTTTTTTAGCATTTTGCAAGAACATTAACACGGCTTTCGAATTTTTGAATTTGCAAGAATGCAAACTCTTATTTTAGAGGAATGAAGATTTGGGGCTTTGTTTATTTTTATAATTATTTTGCTTGCATTTTGTAATATTACAAACATTTTTTAGAAATGATTTTTTTATTTTTTCACTTTTTTACTATTTTTAGAAGGTATTTAGAAAAAAAGAGCAAAACGAAGGTATAACCAAACCAAAAAAAATACCAAAGCGAAGGCTATAGAAAACAAAAAAGCAAAGACAATAGAAAACAAAGAAGCGAAGATAATAGCTAACTTAAGGGTGAGTGAAAATAAGTGTGTAGGGCTAGTTTTTTGTATATAGTAATAAAATTAGATGCGAAGAAGTGCAAAAGTAGTTAAAATAATATGTAATAATGTAAAAATAATACTGTAAAAAATGTATAATAATTAAAATATAATATATAATGTAATATGTATAATATAGAAGGGTGTGGCGACTTAGAGAAGTTGCCAGGTTGTCATCCTCCAAGCGACAGATCAAAAGTTCGAATCCCACTGGCGACGTTTTGAAAAATAGGTCTGTGTTACGGTGACTGTGGCTCAAGATCGGTTGGGTAAAAATACCAGTAATCTTGGTTACACCATCTTGAATGGAAGCTTCTGAGCGAATTGGTATATTGTTACACTGACAAATCCAGGAAACCGGAAAAACAGAAACCCCTTGGCAAATCCCGATTAAGGAGGTAGACGGACGGCTACAACGATGCTAACCAGAAGAGGTGGGTGCCAGGCCAGACGACGAACCTTACAAGGGTTGTAGGCGATATCAGCGGTTCACGGGAATCCAGACTGTGAGTATATGGGTAAAGCCGTAGCGTCAATCGCTAAAAGAACCGTACGATTAATTGTGTGGGACATGTATCGTTCTGGTAAATTCTATGTCAACTGGTTTGTTTGGCATAGTGCAGCAGGTTGTATCTGGGAATTTATCCAAAAGAGGTGTCATGCCGGGTAATGTCGGAGATTAAGTATTAGGGGATTGATGGGCTTAGTGGATAATCAGAGGATTTAAATTAGGCAATTCCCGTAGTTGGGTTGCAGGTATGGCAGCTAGTGTGGAACCTTAGGGCGGACCACTTAAATTAGACACCAAAGATGTACGTGTGGCTAGTTGTATTCTCGTTACTGCTGTATAAGTACGTCATATCTTAAGAATCCTAATAAACACTTGTCGGCGAGACTGCCTAAGTTTAAAAAAAAAAAAAAAAATATGTATAATATATAATAATAATAAATAAATAATAATAAATAAAAATATAAAATTTAATAATACAAAAATTTTAAAAATTTTTGAAAATATGCGAAATATTGCGAAATATTGTGAAAAGTTGCCGATTTACGCGATAATATGCGAAATATTACCTCCTGCGACCCCTGAAATGAGATAATTAGATAGGGTTTGCATTGTTTTATTTGGTTTATTTCGCAATATTGCGCAATATATTTTGCATTATTTCGCAATATTTCGCAATATGTTTTGAAATATTTTGAAAAAAATATATACCGAAATCTTTCGAAAGATTGCAGTTCTTTCAAAAGATTTCGCATCGATCACAATTCTTTTGAAAGATTTCGGTATGCAATTTCTTTCTAAAGATTTCACATATTTATTTTGCTGATGTTGTATAATTTATAAAGATCATATGATAAAATTTTAAATGTAACAAATTGTATGATTAATATATATTTAACTTTTACAGAATAATAATTATAATCTAATTATTCAAAACAATATTTTTATATTTATTTTTAAGCTATCTAATTAGTAATTTATTTTTATTCAACAAAAAGCAAAATTTGAATTTTACCAATAGAAACTTGAGGAATTAGTCATTGTTGCATATAGTCTTTTCTCTTGATAATTATATAAAAATATATAAAAAAAATGATATACCAAAACCAAAAGTTATTTTTGTCTATATATAAAAGTTCTTCATTTTTAATTATTTATTTATAATTTTTTTATATCAAATAAAGAATATCTATACTACATTTTGATATAATTTTTATTATTATTTTATAGTAAATTTATTTTATTATAAATTTTTTTATAAATTTAATTTTTTTAAAAAAATTTTAAAAAAAATTTTTATTTTTAAAAAAAATTATATTTTTGCTATTAATATGCACCTTTATAAGCTTGTACTAAGCAAGTGTATTGCCATGTATATGCTAAATATATAGTTAAAATTTTAGCTTAATTGAATTAGTAGTTGTTAAAATATAAATAAAAACTAATTTACTATAATCTAGGGGATAGTTAAATATATAGGGGACAACTAGGACCCTGAACAATCTATATGAGATCATATTTGAAAATTGCTAATGGAGGCTCATTTTTTAAAAAAGGTTATATTTGAAAAGTAGGTATTGGACAAAAGGTTATATTTGAAAACAGCTAAATGGGAAAAAAAATATATTAAAAGAATGCTATTGGGGTAATTTTTATAAATCTTATATTTGAAATATGCTAAGGGTGGTGACAGATATTACGTAATATTTTAGGGGGAAGGGGGGTTGTTAAAATCTTACATTAAATATAGAAGTTCATAATAGCCAATCAAATTTCTCTTATGTAGGGGAGGTAGGGTATAGTTACGTAATATATGTCACTACCCTAATGAAAAATCTAGGCATAAATGCAAAATTTGAAGAAATAGCAAAATTAGAAAAATATAAAAATTAATTAAAAATTGAGTAAACTGGGTTTTTTTTAGAAAGCATTCTGTTTTTTTTTAGAGAACGGTTGTTTTTTTTTTTTAGAGAATGTTCTGTTTTTTTTTAGAAAACGTTTTATTTTTTTTTAAAAAATGAATTGTATTTCAAAAAAAGTTAAAGATGAGTAAAAGTTCGATCTAATGTTTAAAATATAGCTTATATATACCGAAAAAAAAGTACTAACCAAAAAATTTTACTATGATACTCAAATATAACCTCATATAGATTATTCAGATGCGTATTATTTCACTGACAATTATTTTACCAATAGCTCACTTAGTTGATATCACACCAAGTGACAATTTACTAAAAATACATATTTGCAACTAATAAAACGCTAACCCTAACCCTATATAATGTCGGCTAAGTGAACTTTTGGTGAAATGATTGTTGGTGAAGTGACTAC
The DNA here is from genome assembly GCA_003550325.1 of Gigaspora rosea. NCBI lineage: Eukaryota > Fungi > Glomeromycota > Glomeromycetes > Diversisporales > Gigasporaceae > Gigaspora > Gigaspora rosea. The sequence goes on from QKWP01001513.1 coordinate 50,847, forward strand.
TGGTAGCACCAGATTATTCGGGGTCCTGGACAACTCAATATTACAAAGTAGATAATTAATCTTTGAAACTGTCTCTATAAGTAATACAATATTATCCTATGTTCAAAATAAAATATCAGCCAATAATTAATCCAACTATGCAAAAATAATTATTAGCCAATAATAGCAGGATGCCCAAGTTTATAATTATATAATTTTTTTTGCCAGTTTATTTTTAAATTTTTTTGAAAAATAGAATTAGCAGTTTGAAATATCTCTAAACTAAGCAAAATTTTATTAGACACATAAAAAAAATACACAATAATAAAAGAAAAACTCTTTTTAAATGGTTTAAACAAAAAAAACTCATAGCATTTTTATTAAAAACTTCAAAATAAAGTATAGGTTTAACTTTCTATCACTAAAATAGCAAAAAAACATATAAAACTAAAAAGAAAGTAACTAGTAGTCCAATTTAAATAGAAAGACATATGGGTATAAGCAATCTTAACTTTATGAATCAGCTGCTTTTATATGTGTATATGTTGAAAAAAATAAAGAAAAGCAGATTTTTAATATGAAATTTTGTTTGTATAACCAATTTATGAGAATAACAGTTTGGTTAGTCTCTGTATATTTAACTATCTCCTAGCTATAACAAAGTTATACAAATTGCTATATATAGTAATCTTATATATAGTAATTATCATTAAATTTTTAAAAATTTTGGAAGGAACATTGAACATGGGTAGAAGCCAGAGAGTTTAAATAGGCAATCCCCTAGTTGGGTTGCAGGTATAGCATCTAGTGTAGAACCTTTGGGCGGACTACTTAAATTAGACAACCAAAAGTTGTATATGTGGCTAGTTGTACTCTCGTTATACAAATATAATATGTGGCACAGTCATACTGACCGGGCCAACCCGCTTGTACCAATAAAGTGCTAGGGTACCTAAGTAGTCACCTTAATATTAAAAAAAAAATATTTTAAAAATTTATATTTTAAACAACTACTAATTCAATTAAGCTAAAATTTTAATACATATTTAGCATATATTTAAAAATGCACATGTACAATATAAACTTATAAAATTGTAAATTGGCAACAAAAATATATTTTTTTTAAAAGAAACCTTTTGTTTTTTTTAAAAAAATATTAAATTTTAAAAAATTATACAACAAACTGTCTATAAAAACATTATAAATATTATACTAAAAAATAGTTTAGAACTTGTTTTATTTAGTAAAAAAAATTATAGATAGATAAGGGTGGTGACATATATTACGTAATATAATTTTACTATACCCCCTACCACCTCCTCCCTACATAAAAGAAATTTGATTGGTTATTATGAACTTCTATATTTAACGTAAGATTTCAGAGACCCCCCTCCCACCTAAAATATTACGTAATATCTGTCACCACCCTAATTAAAATTAAAAAACTTAATATATAGATAAAATTAATTTTTTAATTTTAGTATATTTATATTTTAGTATTAAACAAATTGAAAAAATAATTAACAAAAATTTTATAGAAATAAAATTTTTTAATAAAATTTATATAAAAATATTTCTCAAAATATATATTAAATAAATTTATTTAAAAGAAAATTATAAATAGCAATTTGTCACCATAGAGACTTCTACATGATCACTCAATTTTTTTTTAGATTGGCAATCATATAAATAAATTTTTTTTATTTTTGGTTTATTTATTTTTTTTTATTATTTTAGTATTTATTAATGTTTAATTTTTTTTGAAATGTTGCTGGAGCCATCATTGGAGCCATCGCTAAAGTTTTCATTGGATTGGTCATTAGAGTTGTTATAGGAGTCATTGTTGGAGCTGTCATTGGAGTTGTCATTAGGGCAGTAGTTGGAGCCGTAGTAGAAGTATGAAGTCAAGTTTAGATTAGTAGATTTCTCGTGATTCAGTAGATTGTTTTTTCTATTAAACAAGTTCTTCGACATTTTTTGGTGAGTTATTTAATAAGGTTTTTGTTGATTTTTAGTAGGTTTTTTTATAAGTTCTTCATTGTTTTTGGTAGGTTTGTTTAGGGCTCTTTGTTGTTTTTCTGTAGATTTCTTTAGTTCTTGGTGTTCACTTAATAAGTTCTTTGTTAGTTTTTAGTAAATCTGTTTAGAGTCTTTTGTTAGTTTTCTGTGAATTCTTTTGATAAATTTGTCATTTTTTGGTGTGTAGAGTTTGCCATTTTTAGTGGTAAATTCTTTCATCATTTCTTGGTGGATTCTCCAGTTGTTTTTTTGTTCTTTATTAGTGTTTCTGCCAATTTTTTGTTAGCAGATCTTAGAATAATTCTTCATTTTGCCTTCCGTTTTTTGTTTCTTTCACTGTCTTTGTCATTTCTGTTCTTGTCTTGTTCTCTTTCTTGGTTTTCTTGTCATATTTTTTGATTGCAATATTACTTAATCCATATTGTAAGTTAATAAAAAAATTGGATAGTTGGAAATATGATAAGGCTATTGATTTTTTTGTAGCAAAAATATAATTTACTTAGTACTAAAAATGAAGATATTAATAATTTAGTAAATATAGATCAAAATAAGAATCAAGCAAACCTTTTTTCAATAATGTTTGCAACATCAGCATTAGATAAAAATGAAGTAGATGAATATCTTAAAGTTGATTAAATACCAACTACGACTAATCCACTTAATTAGTAAAAAGATATTTAGCTATATCAACTTCAAGTAAATACTTATTCTTGAGTGCAAGTAATTTAATAATAGCAAAATACACACTAGATTATTTGAAAGGATTTTTTTTCTTAAAAAAATATTGGTATTCTGATACTATATTTAAGTTATAGTCGAAATAACATCTATTGTAAAAAATATTTTTATAAATTTCAATAGTGCAGAACAAGCCAACAAAGTATTTTAATAATATAAGACTTATAAAAATATATCTTTTATTATTAAATGCAAAGAATAATTTTTATTGATCTGATTTAAAATTATCCTTTTTCTTGAACAATATTATGATATATTTTATTTTGTAAAGCTTCACATTATGATATTACTATTATATTTTATTAGTATTATCTATATAGAAAAATATCGAATTATGCAGTTATAGTAAATTTGTTGAATCTTATAAATTTAACAGGTTTAGTAAGGGTGGTGACATATATTACATAATATAATTTTACTATACCCCCTACCTTCTCCCCCCTATATAAGAGAAATTTGATTGGCTATTATAAACTTCTATATTTAATGTAATATTTCAGAGACCTCCTTCCTTCTTAAAATATTACGTAATATCTGTCATCACCCTAACTATAGTAAATATATTTTTTTTATTTAATAAATATATAAATAACTTCTTAGCTTTATTTGAGTTTGTACTATACATACTAAGCAGAAATTGTGACAATAAATCTTTGTTATAATAAAATTGTCCTTGTAGTTATATTACATAAGAGAGTAAAAAAGTAAAAATAATCCTAATAATCAAAAATACTACTTACATAGTAAATTTGGTAATTAGCTTGTAATATAACAATATCCCTATTAATTTAAAAACTAAACTCACTCTAAACTTCAATGATCAATAATATGTTAAAATCTTACAAATATAAGAATAAAATGTTGTAAAATAAATAAAATTAAAAATAAAACAAGCAGAGTATACTTAACTTCAAAGCTATCTAGTTAAAGCTTCAATAACTTAGACTAATCCTTCCATAAATTGTTCAAAGCATGCTAGAAACTCAAATAATAAAAAAATTATTCTATACTATTTATATATATATATTTTTTTTCTTTTTTTGTCACTTAAAAAATTACAATCTGGATATAATCTGAATTAGAATCCAGATAATTAACAAATATCTGTTTGTACATCCAGATTAAAAAATATAAAATAGGATATCTATTCAGGTATAGGCTGGTGCAAAAAGATTTGCGCCTCAAATAGCTCTGATTCAAATATTTTTTGACAAATTAATTTTTAATTTTTTTAATTTAATATAATTATTAGGTTACCGGATTGATAAAAATAAAATTATTTTAAGGGAATATTATTATAGTGCTATAGCACTACAGTGCTACTCTATATGTAATAAACAAAATTGGTGTACCAAGTAAATCAAAACAACCTTTAACAAAACAAAATAAAATTTCTTTAATATTAGGGTAAGAGTAAAGATAATAAGTTAGAGTTAGATAGTATTTATAGTAAAATTTTGCAAGGAATTTTTTTTATTAGAGCCAAAAAGATAGTTTTTAGACCAAATTTAAAGATATTATTAATTTTTTAAAAATTTCTTTATTTTTGTTACACAAATCTGATCTACATGTTACACCTGATTTTAAATTTTAATTGGTTAAAATGCCCTAGCACTACAGTGCTATAGCACTATAAATTAAAACCCTTATTTTAATTATTTTATTGATAAAATAAAAAAATTTATTAATAGTAACTTTTTTTAAAAATATTTACTATATAATTTACTAATAGTAATTTATATATACTCGTATATAGTAAAAAGATCAAATTAACATGCTTTAAAGCTAAATTTCTTCACAACCAGTGATTCAATTTTGCTCAAATTTTAACCATACCTTTATCATATGCACATTAATGCACTTGCATAGTACAAGCTCATACAACTAGTGATGCCACCGAAATTGATTTTTAAAAAAGGCCTATTTCGTCTTCATTAGAGAAAATTAAAATTTTTTATAAGGAAGAGCAAATAAAATTTATATAGATATGTTCCTTATAATTTTGTCTATTCAAAAAAAAGTATCAAATAATTTCGTCTTTCAAGTAAAATAGGTCAAAAACTATTTCGTCTTCAAATTTTAATTTCGGGTTTTAGAACCCGAAATGCTTTTGTCCTCATGTATACATACAACTGCATATTGGTTGCGAAATTATTTAAAATATCTTTTTTTTTAAAATTTTTTTTCTTTTTTTTCAAATACAGTAAATTGTATATAATTATTAAAATAAAACAATATTAAAACAATAAAAATAATATATTAAGTTAGATTAAAACCTATTTTATTTAATACTGAAAAATTTTTAATAATTAATCAAGAATAAAAAAACTTATCCTGATTGTCAAAATTATAAAATTTTTTGAGGGGTAAATCTTTTTGCACCGGTCCATATCCAGTTTTATATCTGAATCCAAGTACTACTACTAACTTGCCTTTATATGTTTTGTATTATATGTTTATTTTTTATAATAAAATATAGTAAAAATTAAAGTTTTTATTCTAAATAAAAATTTATTATAAAAAATTTTCTATCTATTTTTTTTGTACTATTATAAAATTTATTGATTGTAGTTTTTAAAAATATTTTTTTAAAATTTTCTCAAAAATTGGTCTAATTAAGAAAATAAATTTCAAAATTTTTATAAATATGTAGTACTTATAAAAATTTTAAAATTTATTTTTTTGATCAGACCAATTTCTAAAAGAAATTTTAAAAAACCTGAAAAAATAATTTTTGAAAACTATAATCAATGAATTTTATAATAATACAAAAAAAAAAAAATTAGAAAAATTTTTTATAATAAATTTTTATATAGAGTGAAAATTTCAATTTTTACTATGTTTTATTATAAAAAATGATTATATAATGCAAAACATATGATGGCCAGTATATTATATACTGGAATCTGAGCAAAGTCCAATAAAAAGTAATTTTTTTATTGTTAATAACCAAAGTCAATTAATTAAAAGTTGTAGGCGCACTGAGAAGCATCTAATAGTATCCAATTTGCCCAGTGAATACTAAAATATCACTAAAAAATGATTGGCTGTCTATATAAAAATTCTAACAATTGTTTATATAGAATTTTATATAGATATCTCGGTATTCACTGTGATGATCTAAACTTTTAATTAATTGATTTTGGCTAACGCTTATCCGGATCAGCAATTAAATTATTTTATTTAATTATAAATAACGCATAGGGAGTTATTTCAAACTTCGGCCTAAATTAAGTTTAATTTAGGCTAAAATTCGAAACCACGCCCTATCGCGTTATTTCGTGATTATATGGTACTTTTATGTTTTTTTTAATTTTTACCTTTTTTATATGTTCGTTTTACCGGGGGCATTAAAGAGGAAGAGGGAGGTGTGATGTTAACCAAAAAATTAACTTCAAACGGAAATTACTTATGAGGGTAGGCCTATTGCATTCAGTTATATGTAGTAAACAAAAAAAATAAGAAACAAAAATACTATTACTGTATTAATGAAATAAGCTATATAAATAATAATAATAAACAATAAAATAGTTATTAATCGTATATAGTATATAAATGTATCTTGTGAATAATATTTAAAAAATTTGTTCCCGGAGGTTGTTCCGGACTATCACATGATCGTCCGAAGCACACATTTTCGGATTGCTAGGAAAGCTAATCATTACATTAGTGTTCCGAGTTGATTAAAATTTTTCCAATCGATTAGTTGTCAACTTAGTTGTCGATTAGTTGTAACTAATAGTCACATGTTTTCAATAAATTTGGTTGGTCTAATAAATAATCATGTGTTTTCTGTATCTTTTCAAAACATTCTGATTCTGATTGGCTAAAAAATTCAACGGTTTAAATTTATTACAACCAACGATTAGTTGATTAAAAAATTCCAATCGATTAGTCAACTAGTTGTCAACAACTAGTTGGTTTTTCAACTAACAATTTGGATCACTATCATTACGTAAATGTGCGCCAATCAAAGAAGATAAAAAGGTTAACTTTTTTTGAAGACATTAAATCATATAGGCGACAACGATAAGGGTAAAATACTGCAACTTTTGATCTTTTAAGAGTATTGTATATTTTGGGCGGTCTTTATTTATTGATCGACATTATTGGCGTTACTATGAATTGGATCAAGAAATTCATGAACAGGATCAAGAATTTTTTTGACAGCAATCATACCAATTTTGTACAAAGTTCTTAATTTTTGACAACATTTTTCCGGACCCCTGACTATTAAGTTAAATTTGACATTTTACACATGTGTCAGGAACCTGATTTAATTTGGCATTAATTAAGCCATAATGATAATTCAGACGGTATTTGATTGGTGCATATTTATATATTTCTAGCTGTCGCGTGAAATATGATCGATAATGATAATTTGAAATATAAGATCTTATTTAGTAACGGTAGTTACGGAAATTTATTTGATAATGCTCTATACAATAAGTAACAATTCTAGGCATAGTTAAATAATCCCATAGCGTCGTGCCGTGCCGTGCCGCCATTTCATTTTCAAACATAGTTTTATAAATTCTGATCCTTGTACATCCTATGTCTATTTATTCTGTTATCTATTCTAATAATACTAATTATATATACTAATTATACGCTTTTATTTTTTTTTTATAAATGATCTAATACTTATAATAAAACTATAAATTCTCTATGTCAAATGATATTTTTCAGATTGTTTAATTGTGACCTGCCATTATGAAATGCTACCAACACCTAATTACACCTAATTACACCTAATTACACCTAATTACGTCTAATTACATCTAATTACATCTAATTACATCTAATTACATGCTTCTTCGTATTAGATGTTGAAGCTTTTAAAATAAATATTGATTTCACCAACAAAATATTTTTACGCATTATCCAATAATTATGTCCCAAGTTTATAGAATCAAATATTATGTAAACTAAAGAAATCATGATCAGTAATGATGAAAAAAAAAAAATAATACGTAAAAAAGCATTGAAAATAATATAAAACACTACCTTGATAATTTTTCGTTCCACATAACGAGAAAGAATTTCTTCATGTATTGTAGATCTACAACGAAGGGTAAGTTTCAAAGGGGCATGTAATTTTGCAGCACAACTTTCAAGGAATGATTCCAAAGATTCAGTGGTATAAACATAGTTTGCTGGTAGATAAATTTCACGTAAATTTGGTGGCAGATATTTTCCAAGTTTTTTCAACATATTACTGATTTCACAACGTGTAAGAGAATATAAACTGATATGAAATTCTTCTAAATTTTGATGTTTCTCGAAAAATTCCGGCATTTTTCCAATTTCATTATCATCGAAATATCCATGGTAAGCGACCAAACGAGGACAACTTACGAGAATAGTTTCTGTATAAAGATTAAAATTATCTTTATCAACAGGTTTTGTCCATACAATCCTAACGGTGGTGAGATTTCCACAGGTATTATTTATTAATTGAATAATAGAACCAATATGCACATTCTTAATAGCAAGAAAAAGATTTGTGAGTTGAAAAAATTTCCAATTGACAAATTGACCAAAAATATCTCTGTGCAAATCGCTTCCATCTTCTATAAATAAACCTGTAAGATTTGGACTATAACCGAGAATATCCAATGGAAAAAAAATTTGTCTAATCATCAACGCGGAAAGATCCTTCCCTTTATTATGTAAAGAATTCCTTATTTTAGGAAGATCAATACCATTTTGTTCAAATTCAATTGAAAGATTTTCTAAATGAATTTGTTGGTCAATAAATGTAGCCAAACCTTCGTTGTCGTAACAACAACAAGCAATAGAAAGAACTTTAACGAATTTGCATAACTTTGCCGCACTTTTTAAAATGTTTGGATCTAAACATCCATGAAAATCAAAATGACGAAGATTCGCCAGTGCATCTGAAGCTCCAGCAAAATTTGGCATATTAACTACAGGATATATAGGATATTCACCAAAATCATCCAAATGATTATAAGATAACTGTAATAAGTTTGTACATCTTTTCATAAATAACTTGCACAATTCTTCAACAAAAATTGGAATAAGGTTCGTTTGATAATTTTCACTTATAATGTCCGTTGAAGCATGTACATCTAACCACTTATTTACAGAATTATATAACCATTTATATTGTAAACTTTGTAAAAAGGATGGATAATCAAAATTTGATCTAAATGATGACTGAGTGATCAAAGAATTAATCTTGAGCTTGTTTAAATTGATTCTAGATTCTTCTGGCAAGCAAGAAATATAGGTTGATATAAGATGAACGTGTTTGTTCCCGTAATTATTTTTCTGATATATCCAATTAAATGTTCTACGCCAAAGTATTGGAATGGCAACATTACACCAGTATTTATTCACTAATATGATAGAATGAAGGTGGGTGAAACTATTTTTCTCTTTGCCAATTTGGCTATAACTGAATTCGTCAAATATTTTGTAGAGACATTCTGGTGGCAATTTCGAAACCATAATCGTCGTAAAGAGTCACAATAATTAATCTTATTACAATTATAATTGATATTCGTTCTAAAAATAAAACGAAAAAAAAAAAAAAAATCAATTAATCATTTTAATCATCATATTGTTGTATAAAAAAAAAAAAAAAAAAAAGGATCCGTCTCGTGTCTTTGGAAATAATTGTAAAGGATTGAAACTTTAAAGTTTACACAATAAAAATAACTATCATGTTAACGATATTTAATAGAATTAACATGATAATTTCATAACGTTTTTGTCCAAAGAACATCAATTCAATATTATTTAATGAATCTCATTAAAAAATAATATTCTGTATTAATATTATTAGTTACTTACTACTGAAATTAATATTTACTATTTTTTTTTATTTATATATATATATATATGAAGATTTGTTTTGTTTCACACTTTCCTAGAGGGTGCGATTTTCCAGGAGAGAGAGGATTATCACCTGTTGAAAGTCGCAATTTAATTTCTTTTATAAATTTTTTTATATGTGGTCACATGATGTATATACTTGTACTCCTAGATCGATTTTATTGGTTAAGCTTGGTGAATTTCTCACGTAACCATAAACAAAACTGTTAAAGTACTACACGTGGTGGAACATTTTTTTTATGGTGGCTTAAAAATCACATGCAGAGGAATCTTTCTTGTGGGTGAATTAAATAGAACGTGTTAAACATATTAATTATATACAGTAATTGAAAGAATCACTAAATTTGATTTTTAATACGCATGTAAAATATCGTATCACAAATAACATTTAATAAAATGTGAGTTGGAAAATTTAATGCACTTATAACAAAAGTTCGAAATGTCATTAAAAAAAAACACACACACAAAATAATGCATCGAAAACAAAAATGCTACGAAAATACACATTGAAAGCACCAAAACCCGATTAGATTAACACTAAAACACCTAAAGAAAAAAAAACTCAATAAATGTAACCTTGTGCACCAATAACAACACAATTACTTCAAAAACTCAAGGCCATATCAGCGGCTAATTCTTAATAGAAAAAAATTGTTGAAATTGGTTAATGTAGAAATTGATGAAATTAGTTTTTTAACTCATAAAAATTAAATTTTATTATTAAATTTAAATATTTTAAACTAAAATAAATCAAACAACATAACTGTTTTATAATCTTTTAAAAAATATCAAAATGTTGAAATTATAATGAATTTCCATCAATTATTACCAAAAAAGCAATTAGCGTAATGAATTATTAAAAACGCACAGATTAATCGACTAATAAAAATATTCAATCAATTTGCATACTATAGAATAGTTAAGGCCCCGCCTGAAGAAAAATACCTCGGGGCCATTTAAAATATTAATTTGAAGTCCACATCTATTACATCTAAATACCTTACTTCCTGCTAGATCCTTTTTAATATGACCACATCAGCTGCATGTTTTACTTGTGTATGTTTCTGAGACGGACGTAATTACCACTTTTCCAATTTTCCATCTTAGAAATTAGGTGACTCGCATGTGCCCAACTCATTTTTCGGACAGTCCTACTATATTAACCTTTTTTTTTTTTTTTACGTGACATTTGTTTACTGCCAAATTTCGGTAGGAGCTAAAATAGTGCCGATTTTTTTGTGATGAATTACGGTGCCTTTGTGGTTCGTGAAATTAGTTGTCGAGAACATTACCTAGCCTAAAATACGATTTATATCCGATTGTTGGTGAGTACCATGTAAAAAAAAGTGCGAACTCCAGGGTCTATAGCAGCTATATGAGTAAAGTCTGCTTGGTTTTCGTAAACTTCTTTGTTATAGACCCAGATAAAAAAATCAATTGCTTTAATTTTTGATTATAGGATAATTTCGTCTCCTTTCCTTCGGCCATCTGTTATTTTTTCGTCGGGTTTCATGGTGAAGTGGAGTTTTCTTGGATTGCCTTGAACTATAGTTTTGTTATGTAATAATCGAAGATAGAAGCAAAGTAGGTTTGCAACAATACTAAGGCTGAATAGTTATATAAAACAATATTTTAATAAACATAAAAGAATTTATAATATTTAATAATAACGATATATAAGAATAAGCATAAAAATAATTGTCGCGGCTGAAGCTTGAAATTTTAATTATTTTAATATGAAATTTTTAGAAATTTTTGGGATTAGGGTTTAGGGTTAGTTTTGATAATAAAAGAGTATAAGTGGATTTAGTAGGGATTATATTTTTAAATAGGTCCCTGATTTCAAGCTTCAGCCGTTTCAATCTTCAGCCGCGACAATAATTGCACGCCCTTTTGGAAATAAAATGTAATTCATGCTTTGGTGGTTTATTTTGTTTTCGCAACGCATTATTGCGTTTTATAACTTCGTCACGGTCTATAATTGCACTCGTTATAGATTCATCAAGTACAGCACTCGGTGCTTTATTCATTTAATACGGTGTTTAAATGAAATACGAAAAAGGAATTGTTTAGTTTTGCTATGATTTCGTTTATAATTTGCCACCACCATATCTGATATTGTAAACTAATTGGCGCACTGTTTTTAATAATTCTTTTTGCGCGAAACACGAATTTTAATTGAACGTATCAATGAATCCTTTTTTTGTCGCTTTGTCCATCTTGTTGACTAGTCCTTCTTTTTCCTTTTTCCTTTATTATTTTCACTATCGTTATACTATCATTATTTGTATTATTTGTATTCAGTTGTGCGCATTTAATTTAAGGTGATTTACATTGGAATTTGGTATTATCGTTATAGTTTGCGAAAACCAAGGTATTATCATTTGTGACTTAATGAAGGTAAATCATTCGAACTTGGTAACCATAGTTTTCTTGACCAGTCTGCAACTTGGTCATCCAATAGGGAACAACACGGTTGGTTTCCATAGTAATATTAGATTCATTAAGTTAAAAATGGTGTAATTTAAAATAATTGATGACTTGATAAATTTTTTTTCATTAATGTTTCGATAGAATAGCGTTGATTCAAAGTATCATTAAAAAAAATTATTTATTGCTTTTTCCGATCACATATTTATATATTTATTTCAAACAAAAGAGACAAAAGACATTGTTTATGTTATTATTACCTATTAGAGTCCAGACTTATTGAAAAATAACAAATTCCTGAAATCGCGCAAGTAGTGATAGGACCTTCGAGTTTTTAGTTAATGGATAAGATTTACATGTACTGTACTAGATTTAGTACTTTTGTACACCTTTAAAGTCTAGTTATCTACTAATTTTAAATAATAATTATATTTTTAAAAAATTTTTATAAGTTCTTTAAATAGTTATAAACTTGTATTTAAAAGCTTATAGTTTAATAATCTTTTGTATTTTATAAAATTGTTTAAAAATTTAATTAAGTAAAATTTTAACAAATTTTAATAATATATAAAAATTATAATATTACTTTAATTATAATAATTTTTTTTTTAAAAACAACAATAATATCTTTTTTACAATTTTTATTAAAATTATAAAAATTACTATATAATGATAAATTTTTTTAAAAAAATTTTTTAAAAATTAACAAATATACAAAATACTATACATAGGCTGATTTTTGGAATTTATAAATAGAGTGTATTTTTTAAAAACTTTAAAGCCAAATAACTTCTGATCTACTAACCATTTTAAATAATTTTACTACCAAATTGTTTGTCTCTTTGAGATGATTCCAACTAGTCCAAAATCACTAAAATTCAATCACAGAATCATGAGATAATGGACTATCAAATAGTGATGCACCTAAAGCGTGGAGCTGATTGGTTAGACATAGGTCTAACCAATCAACCCACCCTCTAGATGTGTCACTATTTGATACACATTTTCTCACAATTCTGTGATTGAATTTTAGTGATTTTGGGCTCTTGGAATCATTTCAAAGAGACAAACAATTTGGTAGTAAAATCAATCAGTAAATCAGAAGTTATTTGGCTTTAAATTTTTTAAAAAAATGCTTTACTTATAAATTCCAAAAATTGGTCCATATAAAATAGTAATAATTTTTAATTAATACTATATAAATGTTTTTATTATATAAATAAAAATTATTTTTTAAATACTAGAAAAATAGAAACCATTTAGAGTCCAAAGAACCAAATATAAATAGATTTTTATATTATAGCAGATCTAGCCAATTAGCATAAATTGGATTGTTTTGATTATTGTTTTTTTATATTATACCTGATCTAGCCAATCAAAATTTGTAATTTGCAGATACACAGATATTGACTACTTTTGTTACTATAGTAATGTCCTTTAAGGGTAGGGTGAATGTAGATCATTTTTCATATGATCTACGTGATATATTAGATTTTTATATAGTAAATAAAAAAATGCTTCTGATAAATTTTTTTAAGGTTTTGACCAAATTGTATAAAATTTATATAATAGGTAGTTTTAAATAGTTTGTATATAATAATGAAGTTTCGCAATATCCATTGCTTTAAAAAAAATTAACTTTACATATAATTAAATTTTTGTAGAATGCTATATAATTTTTGTAGGTTGTACAAAGAATTGATTGGTCAGATCATATAATGTTTACATGTAAATCATATGATATCATATAAATTGGTTACACAAAATTGATCTACAATCGATTTTATATGAAATTGAAAATTTGTACACCCTACCCTTAAGACAATAATAGAGATGGGCACCATGCGCATGATGCATGCATGCACGCATGCACATGGTCTAAGCAATTTAATGCATGCCCATACAAAATTAGTTAAAATAGAATATTTGATAATAAATAACTTTTGACCCACTAGTTTATTATTTATAATTTTTGCTACCAAAATAATGTCTTAGTGTAACTAGTGCTTCTGGGATCAGACCAGAACCAGACTCTAAATTTTACTAATTTCAAACTTCCAATTAGACTCAAACTCAATTATGAGTTTGGTTCAGGTTTGATCTGAAGTCAGCAAATTAATCTAAATTTAAATATGTTTATATGTATTTTCTTGCACAAATCAAGTTTATTTAGTGCATTAAGTTAGAATTAATTAGTAAAATTTTGTGAATCATAAGATTTTATAGAATTTTATTAATAAAATTCTATAAAATCTTATAATTCACAAATTTTTTATTAATTAATTCTAATTTTATTCACTAAGTAAACTTGTTCAGTTCCTAAAATATATTAAATCGGCAAATTTGTTTTTATTTTACTTGAAATTTTGAGGAAAGATGCATAATTTTAGATTTTTTAATCAAAAAGTCAAATTTAAGCATCTTTTCACCAAATTTTAAGTAACATAAAAACAACTCTACCAATTTAATGCATTTTTAGGTGCTGAACACGATTACTTAATGCATAAAGTTAGAATTGATTAATAAAATTTTGCGATTCATGTAGATTTTGTAGAAATTTATTAATAAAATTCTATAAAATCTTATGATTCA
>QKWP01001513.1:92384-116604 GCA_003550325.1 Gigaspora rosea
TATATAGGAAAATTATTAGTTTATGTGATCTTTAATCTATAGTTAATCTATAGGTTTAAGTATAAACAAAAATTAACAGACCTAACATCGATTGTTGTTCTGATACTAGTGTTCCTAAATCCTTGTTCGATCTCCCTTATTTCACCTTCCCGTTCTGCAATTAATGATTCATTGTATTCGACCTCATTATCTAAGGCTTGAAATTGAAGTCGTCGTTGATTGTCATTTCTAAGGAGCGGTGTTTCATAAACAACTACTTCATCGTCTTCATATGCATCATTTGCGCTTTTGCTTTATCAGCATATTCCCGTTGTCTTTCTGCGAAAGCCTTTGTACTTTCTGAAATTCAGTTAATGTCTTTTGAAAATCTTTTGAAAGTTTTTGTTGTTCAAGCTTGCGTTGATGCTAGAAAATGTATAAATATAATGTTAATTTAAATTGCCATGATTTATTAACAATAGTTCATTCTTATATTTACGTTTTGACCACTGGTAACCCTTAAAATGTGTAAGCGTCCACTTGTGTCTTTTACCAATCCTTGTTTTTTTTGTCTATAAATCAAATCGCTGTCAAATAATAATAGTGAGAATGTATATTATATATTATAACAGATAAAAGTTAACATTAAAATCTTTATATTACTTACAATTTAGACCTTTTATCGACACCACATTACTGGTAATTTCAAAAACTTGTTTTCTAATAATGACGTAATAAAGATAATCATTTTTTATACATTACAAAATTATTAGGTTTATGTGATCAAAATGGGTGTGATTGGTTAGCGCAATCTTTATATCGTGACTTATCTAATTAAATTTACTGCTATTTCCATCGCGTACTTTTCGCAAATATGGCAAGCTATCTTGATTTCTCGGATAGGCACAGAGATTTGGAAAACTCAAAGCTTCGAGTTTATGCTAAAACCGCGGTACATAGCTGTGTTATTCATAAAATGCTTGTCTGTGCTTTAAGAGGCAAGGAACGTAAGGACATTATTTTATCAAAGGTAATATTCTCGATTTACTTGATCAACCTATTAAAAATTATTATAAAGTTATCACCTAAATGCGTATTCTAAATTTGAAGGAAACTGTGTTAAGAACTTTTAGAGATAACACAAGAAGGTGATCTGATTTCTATTATTGAACAACCCATGTTTGGCACGATAAAAGATTTTGCTGTCCTCCATTGTCACTTTTCAAGTCCTTTATTATTTGATCCAATTAATGAAACTGCTCAAATGTATCTTGGGGATGATATATCTGAATTACAGCATCTTAGAGTGATACCAGGGCAAGATGTTATAGTTTGTTTGTCCGATTCTGGAGTTTTATCATTTATAGCATATATAGAGTGTCCTTCGGCGAACTTGCATTTTAATGAAGGTCAACATAATATTCATAAAGGAAAGAATAAGGCTGTCACTTCAATAATTGGATCGTGTGTTGAAACTTCTAGAAAGACTGGGAGGTTTCAAATAACAAAAGAGGTTAGAATAAAGATATAACAATTTAATTTAAATAAATGTCTTATATTATTTAAATATATAAATATTATATAATACAATTTTCATGATAAAGACTCCTTTATCGCAACCTGGTTTTGACTATCAAAAACTTGGTAGATTAGTGTGCATAGATCCTTCGTAAGTATCCTCTTTGATACTGCCGTTTTATCCTATGAGGTGACAATCCAATGATTGATCCTATGTAATTTTTTATTCGAATCCCTAAAGTGGTTGTCTTATTGCTGTGGCTGCATGGCAGAATATATTTCAATTATTATTTTCATTACATCGTGGTCCAAAAGTTTCTTTTGATCAAATTAGTCAGGTACGACTTATGACGTGTCATAAATGTTATATATTCGATTTTTATGTACTATTTATATTAAATTTTTGTCTTTTATTGACTAGACAAAAGAGTATCCGCAAATCGGAATAATATGCAATATGACATTTTTATATCCATCAGATAAGACGCGAATCCTACTGGCAATGACCGTCTATGAGTAAGCCTTCTTTGTTGATATATACATGGATATATTGAGCATTCATACTTTCTTGTGAATTAAATTCACTAAAATGGATTTATCATAGCGATTTAGATAAGCAAATTAGCATTTGTAATGTACCAATTTTGGGCAGAAGATGCTCCTGAAAGAAATATAACATCTTTTTCTAAATTACCTTTACGCAAAAGTATTACTGAAATTTCTGATTTATGTTAAATATTCTATTGTATTGTTTCTTTTTAACATTCGTGATTATTCTATAGATGAACCACTTCCGTTACATCTTATACCTCTTCCGAATTTTCCTGAATGTTTTTTACTAGTTTAATACTTTAATTTTCAAAATCAGATTTTCATCATGCTTTTTGAAATTCCATAAAGCTTTGACGATATTTTCGTGCTACATTATTGTATGGATTTCCTTAATTTTTGAATATTAACGTTAAGGATCTCAATATATAATGATGGCATGTTACCTCACGTTTAATTCGCTCTATCATTTTAATATCAATTTGCAAGTTATTTTAGACTTGTTTTAATGCATATTTTCTACCTTCGAAAGTAGCCGAAAATACAATCGCAAATTTTCTACTTCCGATAGACTTCACATCGCTAAATTGCGAATAATCGAACTTTTTTCATTTTTTCCGAACATTCTAGCACTAAACAAACCGTTAAAATAATCTATATGTATTCAGACTTTTATTGAAAGATACTTTACATGATATTTCCTTTTGCTCTACGCCTGTCATTATTAAAATTTTTTTTATTTCGAATGATCAAAGTTACAATATAAAGAAATGAATGTTTAGAATAAGTCATAATATTTAGCACATAAATATTTGCGGTTCTATCTGGTATATTCCAAAAATAAAATTTCCGAGTTGAACAATATCAAAGTGTTGAGTGAAACCATGCAAGATTCGAGAAAAACTTGTTAAATTCTTAATTTAGTTATCATGCCGAAGTAGTATTTGAATATTCAAAACAATTAGATTTATCTTTGGAAGGAATAGAAGGTTCGAATACCCATCAATATTAATACGATTATAAAAACAAAATAATATACATTGCAATAATTAGCGATAAATGGTAATGATTAGAAAAGGGTATCACGCACTTATCAGTACGAGGTGCTTAATTGTTTTAATTGTTACATGGCTAATAATATAAATTACAATGGACGTCAATAATTATCTAACCTAAAATATGTGCCGATTAAGCATCTCGCACTGATAGGTGCGTGATGCCCGTCTCTAATAATGATAAAAAAGTTAATTATTAAATTTCTGATTTCCCCATATGTCATAAAAACCACCTGTTCACATCTTTTTGAAAACAGCTATAAACATGAGATGGTATGATTATTATGTTTTGAAATTTATATTCGATATTAAAGGCCTAGTAATATGAAAACTTTATAATATTATGGAATTTCAAGAGATATAAGAAAAAAATTCAATATATTGGCAATGTGAAGTTTAATTTCACATAAATATAAATTAGATTTAGATAGTTGAAGGGTTAATTTCTCGAATAAATTGATCATGTAACAAATTGATCATGTAATAAATAATAAATTGATCGGTTAATATTCAATTTCATTTATATATATATTTCTTAATTTCGACATTGATCAAATATTTATTTTAATTAGTAAGCAGCATATTCGAAACCGTAATCCTAGCGTCATCAATTGCATAAGTTTAAATACAATATTATATAGCTCCGCTTAATTTGTATGATAATATTTATAGTTGTATATATTTACTCTTTTCTTTTTATTTGTGCAATATTAAAAGTTACAAAATATTAGTGACATTTGTTACTATTATTTTATTTAAAAATATTGTAGTCATAACTTATTAAGGTGAAAAGTAAAACTTAGGTTTTATTTTGAGGTGCCAACTGATTTTAATAGATTGCCAATTTTATAGTTAGTAATGCTGCTGAAGCTGGAAACGGCTGAAGCTGGAAATTTTAATTATTTTAATATGAAATTTTCAAAGACCAAGTCCAAGTAACAAACTATAAATCAACACATCATTCAATAACTAGCTGGACAAACTTGAAGCAATCGAATTAAAGATAATCATAGAATTGTGTTGATTGGCTAAATTTAATATTCGCATTTTCAAATTAATCGTAGCACGATCACATTGAGAGAGATTCTTGAGACATAAATATATTGTTACGGAGTAAAATCGAGAACATTTAGAAGAAAAATTTAGATATTTCCAAGTAAGTGGTCAAAAGTAGCAAAATGGATAATAAATATCGATCAGATATTGAATATGTATTGTACAAATGAATATTTTCTAATTTGTCTGAAAATTTGACGAAATACGTTAATTCATTGACTCAAAAATCGCCTTGAGATACATCATAACATTTTTTTTATTTGGCTCTGCTTGCAATTAAATATTTTGCCATCCAATAACTATATAATGTTAAAAAGTGCCTTACTAAGGGAATTTTTATAAGCTCAACTTTGTTTCATTTCTTGATCAAATTTTTTTTTATTAGTCTTTTCGATTAAATTTTGATTAAAGCTCGTAAGTTTAGAATAATTCTCTAATAGCTCTCTAATAACTCTATAATAATTCACTAATGATGGCGACTATAATTTTACCATTAAAAAAAGAATCTAATTTTTGTAAACAATAAATATTATTTTGGATTCGTGTAATATAGATATATTTATGTATTAATTAAAATATGCAAATAATTTTATTCGTATATTTACTTATTATTATTAAAATTTAAATTTTAGATTAATTAATGAAAACCATAGAAAGAATAGAGAAAGAATAAAGAAAGAATAAAGATTGATTTTTTTGTTAAGAAGCGAGTAACCGAAAACTATAAAATTATATAAATTTTTTTGATACACACCTTTAACATGAATCAGACAGCCATTGAACTTCGCGAACTTGGATGGAGTTATCAAAACAGCATCGGGGTTGTAAAGAATGAACGCAAGGCATTTGATTACTATCAAAAATCTGCTGAAATGGGTTATGCGGTTGCAATGTCCGATGTTGGTTATTGTTATGAAAACGGAATCGGGACTGAAAAGGATGAACATAAGGCATTCTTTTATTATCAAAAATCTGCAGATATGGGGGACGTTTATAGATCATATAATGTTGGACGTTGTTATAAACATGGAGTTAGAATTGAAAAGGATGAATATAAGGCATTTTTTTATTATCAAAAATCTTCTGAGATGGGTGATGTCGATGGAATATTTGCACTTGGATCTTGTTATGAAAGCGGAACCGGAATTGAAAAGGATGAACATAAGGCATTCTTTTATTATCAAAAATCTGCTGACATGGGGCACGCTATGGGTATGAATAATCTTGGTGCTTGTTATCGTTTCGGAACAGGAGTTATAAAAGATGAACGTAAAGCGTTTGAATGTTACAAAAAGGCTGCTAATATGAATGATTTTAGGGGAATTTCTAATATCAGCGAATGTTATCGAAATGGAATTGGTATACTGTACAAAGAGATATTCAAAGGGCTAATCATTGGTATCGAAAAGTAAGAAGTCTTAAAAAAATAGATAAAATTTCGCATGAAGATGTAGAAAATGGTGTAAAAAATATTTTAAACGATGAAAAATATAAAATATCATGGATTAACTATAATGAATTCAATTCTATTAGAGAAATAGGAAAGGTGGATTTGCTACTGTATTTTACGCAAATTGGTTTAATAAAAATGATGATATTTATAATGATGTTGCACTTAAAGTTATTCACAATTCGAATGAAAATGTTGAAGACTTCATTCAAGAATTGAAGTATTATTGTGATATAGGTTATGAAAATCCATCATTTTTAGAATGTTATGGAGTATCAAGAGACGATATGACTAAAGATTATATTATTGTTTTGAAATATGCAGATAACGGTTCATTACGTCAGAATCTCCAAACTGTATCTCAATTGGCATGGAAAGATAAATTAAATATATTATTTTGTATCGCTTCTGATCTTGAAGCAATTCATTCTCAAGAATTGATCCATCGAGATTTGCATTCCGGTAATATTTTGCAAGATAATTTACACAGTGCATATATCGCTGATTTGGGACTTTCGGCATCATCTGATATTAAACAAGAAGGTGAGATCAGTGGTGTTTTGCCGTATGTAGCGCCAGAAGTCTCACAAGGAGAACCATTCACTCAAGGGGCGGATATTTACGGTTTCGGTATTATTATGACGGAGTTAGCAACGGGAAAGAGAGCGATTGATGGTGTGACTTTTGATACAAAACTTTCAATGAGAATTTGCCGAGGTGAACGACCTGGATTCGATGAGGGAACACCTAAATGCTATGTAAAATTTGCCAAAAGATGTATGGATCCTGATTTAAATAAACGACCAACGGCAACAAATGTTTATCTAAAAATTGGAAATTGGCTTGAAGAGATGGGACAAGATGATGATGATGATGATAATGTGGTCAAGAAGCAATTTTTTGAAGCGGACAATATCAAACAAGAATTAAAATCACAGATTCATCCAAATGATGTGTACACGAGTAAATCGATTAACACCAGAAAGATAACGGAAGCGTTAAGATCAAAAGACATAAATTCTATTTCTAAGATCGCCGAGGAAGAGATCAGCCAAAGGATTGAGTCTATCGAGATCACTGATGATTAAAATTCTTTTTTTTTTTTTTTTTTTTTTTTTTTATGAATAATTAATAGCTAAATTTGATATTTAAATTTGATGCGTAAACTTTTATTCTGGCAGAACCTTTTACTGCTTTATAAGAGCTGGTCTAATGTCATTCTGGGAATTCTGAAATTCTCCGATTGATTAATAACATCATTCTTAATTTAAACCCTAAAGAATTTTTCAATTATAGTGTGAACAGGTGACTTTTATGACATATACCCCATATGGGGAATCGGGAAATCAGAAATTTAAAATAATTAGTTTTTTATCATTATTAGAGACGGGAATCAGCACATATTTTAGGTTAGATTATTAAGCCATGTAACAATTAAGCACCTCGTACTGATAAGTGCGTGATACCCTCTTCTAATCATTACCATTATCGCTATATAAACAAATTATTGCAATGTATATTATTTTGAATCGTATTAATATTGATGGCGGATGCACTAGATACAAAACTTATATACAAAAGAGGGACTTGCTTTAGTTGTCGAAAGTGTTTATATTGTGGAGTTGATTTACAAACACAAAAATGCAAATGCGATATTACAAATATGCGTATACACGAATTTTGCATTAGGAATTTATTAAAAATTTCTTAATTCACCTATTAAAATTCACCTTTAACTTAGAATAGTATTATTTTATTGAACTATAAAAACTATTCCTATTGGGAAATTAGTGAGAATCTTTCTTTCTCTATTAGAAACGAGAGAAGGAAATTTGGGAAATATCGTGAATTTCCCATGATATGATGATCCCTGATCGTTCACACCTTTTTGAAAACAGCTGTAATATGTGAATTAGGGCATGACGTCATTAATCAATTGGTGAATTCCAGAATTCCCAGAATGACATTTTCCTAGATCAGTTCTCATTATCTTATTACAGCAGTTTTCAAAAATGCGTGAACAGCGATTTCCATATACACGTTGGAAATCAGAGAATCTGAAAATTTAGATTAGAACGGGTCTTGAAAACTCAGGAAATCCTGGAAATATCGTGAATTTCCAGCTATAAGAAGGACGATATAACTGATTATTCTAGAACGGAGTTTCTGAACTGTACTAAAGTCTACATTCTTTTTTATAGTCTGGTACGCGTTTTACAATTATCAATACCGCGATAATTCGTGAGTATGGATTAGAAAACTTTCCTAATCGTTTAATCGTTTAATCGTTTAACCTTAATTTGGCCAGCGTTAAAATAATTCCGCCCACGACCAACATAATTCTGCCCAGAACTATCATGTTCTCGACAATCTAATTTCACGTACCACAAAGGCACCAGCCAAAAACGCAACTCAATGAGGTGTCTCAATCCCGATTAAGAAATCGAATCCATTATTTTTAACTCGTACTTTCGATGTAATAATTCTGCCGAAATTTGACAGTAAACAAATGTCACGTAGAAAAAAGAAAGATTAATAGTAAGATTGTCAGAAAAATGATGAGTTGGGCATATGTGAGCTTTAGAAATCGCCTAATTTCTAAAATGGAAGAATTTGGAAAAGTGGTAATTACGTCCTTCTCAGAAGCATATACAAGTAAAACGCAGCTGGTGTGGTCATATTAAAAAGAATCTAGCAGGAAGTAAAGTGTTTAGATGTAGTAGGTGTGAACTTCAAATTAATAAAGATTTAAATGGCGCCCGGGGTATTTTTCTTCGGGCTCTGATTGAGTTATGCAAATTTTTATCGGTTGATTAAATCCATCCGTTACGTATACTCCTAAACGAGACATTTGCACCATTTGCACCTTTTAAATGTCATTTGTTCAGTAGTATTACAATATATCAGAACAGTAAATACATAAACGGATAAATGATTGCACAAAATTACGTAATTATGATTCATTTTTTGATTTGTTTCTATCATGCTAACAGTGTTGTAAACGCCGGTTTAAAGTATATCAGAAACAATGTTTCTGTTAATTATAAATAAAGATTTAAAGAGTTTGTATAAAAAGGTTTAATGATACGCCATTTATGATCATGATCTTCATAAGGCGTCTATGAGATAAACAGGGTCAAATTTAACATTGAAATCTTCAAAAAGGCGACCGCAGGAGGACAATGAGTTCTCAATTTTGACGATGTACAATGCATAAAACTTAATGTCGTGTTACATTTGACATTCGTGATACAAATTGAGAATTAACACTTAAATAAGTGGATTTTTGTTGCTTCATAACAGATAAACAATCATTTTTGTTTTAGGTTGCTACGTATTAAAACGTTTTTTTTTGAAGGCTTTAAAAAGTAAGAAAACAAATCAAGTTCAAAATTTGATACTATTTTTATTTCTTGGATGAACTTTATAATGCATTTTGAATTTATAAAAAAAAAAAATTTGGATTCGAAAATTTCTGTCAGTTACGTACGGCCTTACGATATTTCCTCAGTATAATAAAGTCACGCGTGAGTCTTATTTATAAGTAAAGTCAGACGATAATGGCTTGCTTACCGAGCGATTGCCTTTCCAATATCTTCTCTTTCTTACAAGAAGACAAGGTAGCTCTGCGCGCTTCGATATTGGTGAACCGTCAATGGTGTGAATATGCTATCAAGCATTTATGGAAAGATCCATTTCGTTTGGCGTTAGCTCTGAAAGAAAATATTGATTATGGCGTTCGAGATCGCGCAAAAACCGGCATGCTAATTGAAATGTTAATAATTAGCTTGATTAATAATGAGAATAAGACAAAAAATAATATTCCACAAACATCTCGTAAACTTGCTTTGATACCTATTCCTATCTTTAACTATGTAGCATTTATCCGCAGAATTGATCTTCAAGATTTAGGACTTGCAATAATAGAATGGTGTGAATATATATTTTCTAAAGAATATAGTCGACAAACGGATTCGATCAAAATTCGAAATGCTATTTTTGGCACATTATTACAACGCAGAGTCACGAGATATACATCAACCAAATCTTATAAAAAGGATAATATTTTCATTAAAGAAATAACGTCAAGAATTTGCAAGCTTTTGATGATACAAATTTCGAGACTTGATTCTATTTCAATTGAATCTGCTAGTGTTAGTCCAAGAGTGAAACTTTCTGAAATTCTTGAAGCACATTTTGAAGAAAGTTCACAATTTTCTTATATAACAAATGATTATATGGAAATCGTTTCATATCCTGGAGCTGAGAATTGTTTATCACAAATTGTAGATTTTTCTTTGAAAGATATTTGTCCAAAAGCAATTCAATTTATGCGTGATCTTTCTTTAATAGCTAAAAATTTAACAAGAATCGTATTTGATGCTAGATTACGTATATTTTCAGGAGAATCAACATTGGCTATGGCAGCACTTCATACATTGATTGAAGCACAAAATGCATTAAGAGAATTCGAACTTTATAATTTCTGCATAAATGGACCAAATTTAATAAATGATCTCAAACAGCAAAAAGATACTTTAATTCGACTTTTATTCAAAAATGTGAACATAACAAAATTGGAATACATTTCGGAAATTGAAAGTTTAATCAATCTTGAAGAACTAGAGATTGTAGGAGGAAATCTTGAAAGTAAAGATTTTTGGCCAATAAGCATAACAAAATTTCCAAAATTGAAATTTTATCAAATTGATAATATAAATCCATCATCCATCAAAATGAAATCTAATTTAATTGATCAAACAATATGCTCAACATTGAGATCATTTATATATATTCAACGAAAGAGGTATTGTCTTCAATCGACCACAACAATTCTTGAAGCCGTTAGTCAACATTGTATGAACCTTAGATATTTTGAATGTGATGCAGAAATAGGATCGACGGATCAACTAATGTCTGTCATCACATCATCACCATTTCTTGAAACGATCATCATAAGGAATAAGAGAATTCCATTAAATATAAATGAATTATTAGAGCATGTTAAGTTGATCAGATTACGATATTTAGAACTCGAAGGACCATGGAAATTTTCATCAAAATCATTGGATATCTTTCTTAGACGTTCGAAACCACCACTTTATACCTTTGTGTTGATTAATTCTAAATGCTTTGAGGATGAACATCTTGAGGTTTTATTACAGCGTTTAAGTGGTACTTTGTACAAGATTGATCTTAGAGGAATGTATAAACGATTGAGTTTGGATTTAAGAAAACGAACTCGTCTAGTTGTCGATGATTTTTATTATAAAACTATGGATGTTGTATGATTTGAGCACTATAAATTTTGTTCAGTACAAGTTTCGTTTTTTTTTTTTTTTTTTTTAAGAATATGTTAGACATGAAATAATAATTATTAAAAATTTATAATTTTGTTGAACTTATATATAATGAATTTTAAGAATTGTAATTTTTAATAAAGTTTTTGTTTCTTTTTTTTTTTTTGCGTGTATGGTAAAGTGCAAACATCAAAATTAATTGGCTTTTAATTATGATGTTCTAAATAGTATTCTAAATAGTAATAGCCTTTATTAAATCTTTAGTGATAAATCGATAATAAAATTATTTATATTAAAGTTTTTATTTGAAGTTATTAAAATGTTGAGAAATATTTTTTTTTTTTCGAAATAAACTCGATCTTTCCAAATAATGCGTGGCTTGTATGAAAATTTATACACGTGTATTTATTAAAGAAAACAATTATATAGCTTCGTAGTTGTGTTCGCCTTGCAATCATTACTATCTTTTCTATAAATTAAATGACATTGTTTCGAAAATATCATGTTCAAATAATCTTCAAAGCAAAAATGCTCGAAATAACATGTCTGTTGGTAAATATACCAATACCTTATACGATTAATGCCAATCAATCAATCAATCTTTTGGCTAAAATCAAACAGGCTTGAAAAATGGCTTTTTTATCTAAAAAATTGATTTTATGTAACACTATCTCTCGCTATGCCTATTTGTTAAGATTAATGATTAGTCTTCATAAAGGTCTAACCAAACTTGATTAAAACCTTTCAGTCAATGAAAATTCTGTAATACAGGACAGCAGTAATTTATAGAAGCATCTAAAATAGCTCTAGCGGGAGGTTTCAGAATTAATGATTTGACATCCGATTTCAGATAAATATTTATTTCGAAAGAAGTGACATACAAATACTGTTTTTTAAAGTATATACTGTACTTACGCTTACAGGTAGATGTTTATCAAAAAGAAATATCACCGGCTACACTATCGCTATTTAATATTCTGTTTCAAAATTTTAAAACAGAAAATAAAGTTTCAGACCTAAGGTTAAGGTTTCTGATTTCGAATTAAATAAGTAACATTTCAAAATCAATGGGCGAGAAAAAGAGGTTTATAGTAAAATTTCGCAAGGAATTTTTTTTGTTAGAGCACGACAAGAGATGATCTATAAATCTTATATATTTTTCATTTGTAAGCTTATTTATATAATAATGAATTCTTTTACGATCGTAAATTTTCTTTCAAATATCAAAAATGTTTGATTATTTTATTTCATTTTTTGATCTCGAAATTTTAGAATAAGAAATAGGACTTTTCGAACTCCCACTTATTTTCAAAATAAGTTAACTCTGAAATCTCCTAATAGGGTGATTCAAAGTTAACTTATTTCAAAAACAAGTAGGGGGTTTAAAAAGTCCTATTTCTGGTTTGAAATTTTGAAATCAGATAATGAAATAGGTATTATTCGGAGATGAAATAAGCATCCTTAATATATAAATAAGCTTACAAATTAAAATAAATAATGTTTACGAAGCACTGATTTCAAAAATAATTAATCACTAATTTAATTTGAAATAGGAAACCCTTAGCATTAGGTTTGAATCACCCTAATAGGATCCTTTAAATTCCCACTTATTTCGAACCAAGTTAAATTGAAACCCCCCAATGATATTACAACAACCAAACCCGATTGAAATTTTATTTTGATTCTATTGTCTATAGAATAAAAATAAGAAAAATTTTACCGAATTTAATTTGTTTTTGCGATATCGCTAGTGTTATTTTAAATGCTAATAAAATCCAGTGGCTCCGTTTTCTGCAAATCGTACCTCCGCTCTCTTATATTCATGCTGCCCAAACTATTTGGGACGTTCCGGACTACCGCATAGTCCCGAATATAACGAAGCGGATTTTACTACTCGAAACTCGGGTTTCACCCTGTTCTATTATATAATAATTAATATAAAGTGTGTATCAAAAGGACATTTTAAACAATAAGAAGTAGGCCGGCAAATTAATATGGTGGTTTAAGCCTTGGTTATGTATCTATCGCTATAACAAACTACGTACACCATTAAAGAATTAATCGACCCTTCGAAATTTTTATACGTATTACCGAATATTTCGATGATCGATCATCACACTGTATCACTATTAAAGTAGTCGCCAGATTAGTAAAATTAGTAAATTATGAAATGATACTAACTTGTTCGAAAATTGGTCCTTTTAATAGAATGCCCCCATGTCGATATTGTATGTGAATAGTAAGTGATACGCACATTATTGTTATTATGCATAAACTTAGGTAATACATTTATCGTTATATATAATTTTTCACAACATAAATCCAGTTTAAAAAAAATTTTTTTTTCTTTCAATCGTTATAATTAAAAAGATGGTTCTTACATTTACAACCTCTTAAGTTCTAATCTTTTTAATTGATTATTTATAGTAACTAACTCAATTTTACTATTCCATAATGATAGATTCTATATCTATTCGTTTTTAGTAGACATGGAAAAATTCGCTTGAAAAAATGGTTTCATTTTTTTTCTGATAAGGAGAAAGCGAGCTTAACAGCAGATTTAACTACACTAATATTATCCCGTAAACGAGCAATGTGTAACGTATTGGAACACGGAGAACATAAGGTCGCTTTTTTTATTATTATTATTATTATTATTATTATTATTTACATACTTTTTATTATAAATTACGAATCTCTTTTGAAATCTTTTTTCTTATTTACTTAGGTTATATACAAAAGGTAAGGCCATTATGAGTATTAAGCAAAAACTCTTTAGGCATTTAAGCTTGGGATAACTTTTTTTTTAATCATGCAAGATATGCAAGTCTTTATTTTGCAGCAGGCATAGATTGTGAAGAAAATGAATTATATGTTTTAGAAGTGATACATCGTTATGTACAACTGCTTGATGAATTTTTTGGAAATGTATGCGAATTAGATATTATTTATAACTTTGATAAGGTATTATTATTAATTATTTGATTCTATAATTTTCTTAATTTTTCTTTCTTTTAATTTTTATAATTTTAACATCATTTAGGCATATTATGTGTTAGATGAATTGGTTTTAGGTAATATATTGTTTTTCAATATACCAATAATGTATTAAATTATGTATTAATTTATATTAATGCTGCTTATCTAATTTATTATTTAATCAAAAGCTGGTGAGTTACAAGAACCTGGCAAAAAATCGGTTATCAGTAAGTTTTTTTTTTTTGAAAATAATTAAAGTTCTTTCTTTTTACTCACTCTAAATCATCAATATAGAGCACATAAACGCATTTGAGAACGCATGTCAATTGGATATAGTAACAAGAAATGTCGAAAATTCTATAGTATAGTTTGTTATTTGAATCGAGCTAAATATATAAGCATCTTAGATTTACTCCTGAAATTATCTAATCCATGTTATTATTTGGATCTTTAATATAATTGTTATTTCTTTTGTTTTTGAAATAATATACAATGGAAATCAATTTTATAGAATAATATTGTGCAATAAATAATAATTCAAACATATAGAATTCAAATACCTTTTTAGAAATTTATGATTTTTACTTATTATTATAATAAGAGATCGTAAATAATTAGCATCGAGTCTTTTTATTCTAATAAAATTAGTCTTTTTCCTTGCATCATCTTACTGGTAAATTTGTTATTATTGTGCTTGAAATTGAAATTGCACTAGATCTTGCATGCATTAGTTAGTTTTAGGCAGGGCGTTAATGCTAATTTCAAACACGACATTAAACACAAGCATTTTTGTTTGCAAATTCAACAGATCAGATCGCTGCCCCGTTCAAAAAGATATTTCAACTGTTCTTGCTTGTAACTCTTTAATAACTTTTTCTTTTCCCTCAATCACTCTCAACAATCTCTCTATTTCCGAACCATTCACCACAGGAGACTTATCTTTAAGGGCTTTTATCTCTTGTTCTAACTCAATTATTTTCTGATCTTTTTCTTTTGCCTCTTTCCTTAAACTATCTAATTCACTATTATTATCATCTAACTTTTGTTTAACCTGGTTCGGACCGGATCTGGACCGAACTTTTTAGTAAACGTACGAACGTCCCAAATAAGGGGGTCGTCTAAAGAGAGGCAAATCACGTGATGGCCATCCAATCAAATTGTAGAAATTTTAAGCAAAAAAAGCACAAAACATGAAAAGTAGAAGAAACGGCAGTCTAAACCTACTTGTTATACACAACATATAGCCCTAACCTAACTAACCTAAAGTAACCTAACTCTAAATTAAAGAATTAAAATATGACATCAACCAATTATTTTGTTTGTTATGATTTTATATTAATCAAAACAAAACAAATAGCAGCCGGGTTAGGATAAGGTTAGGATTTGGTAGTTAGAAAACCCGTTTAATTTAAAATTTGCAAGAAATTTTTTTTATTAAAAAAAAGTGTAGTTTTATAGTTAAAATTTTAAGTTAGAAGCAATTTTTATTGTTTACTTCGCACCTGATCATGCATTCTAATTGGTTGATCAGAAAATAGTGATATATTATACTGGCAATGTTTTTTCAAGTTTTTTATTACTATATTTCTCTAAAAATAAGCACTGTTTTTTGCTATAAGGTTGCTTATTTTTGGGTATAATTTCAACTAATAATTCGAATAATATGATATTTAATTGCTTATAGTTAACCTCCATAAGTACATTGTATACAAACAACAAAAAATTTTGCATTTAGAAGGTAAAAATCTATAAGTGCATATAAGTAGAGCCAACAACAAGACCATGCATTTAGAGAGGTATTGCATTTATGAAAGTTGCATTTAGTGAGATCTGACTATATTTCTGTTATATAGTCAAATCTCTCTAATGCATTGTAATAGAACTATATATAAAAATTAAATTAAACATATATTTAAAGAGGTATTGTATCAAGGACAAAAAAACTCTTTCCGCTGATCACCTGTTCCAAAAACGGCACAAAAGAAAAATTTAGTATAGAGCAAAAACCACACTAAGAAAGGTGTCCAATTCAAATAACAAAAAAGAAAAGCCTTCAAAAATAAACAGTAGTTTAGTAAGCACACTTTGTACAAAAACTACTAGCTAGAAGGTTGGAAAGAAAATTTCTGCTTTGAAAAAATTTTTTGTCAAAATTTTGGGAATTCCCTCTAGACCCTGTACTGCAGATCTGTTTTGATTGATCTAATTTCGTGTCGATAAACAAACAAACAAAAACTTAAGGAGTAAACAAATAAGTCACGTGTAAATAAACAAAACCTATCACGTGTACACAATTAGAAAACAACTAGAAGCTATAGAACTTTCTAGAAAATATTAATTTTATTTCGACTTGCTTGGTTTAGTGCCAGATAGTATATGATATTTTAGTCAAGGTTTATATTAGATTAGAGTAGAAAATTTGCAAAATAGCAGTGAGATACAAAGTATAGTAGGATTTTCAAATTAAGATGAGTTCAGTACTCAAATACAAAAACTTCTTCTTAAAAGAGCATGAAGAACAAGTACAAGATTTAAAAGAAGCGAGAAGCAGAATACTAAAGCAAGACAAACGAATTGCAAACTATATAGGATTAGAACAAGTGGAAATAGTATATATAGTAAGGAATCTTTTAGAAATATATGGTTGGATTGAGCAAAAAAAAGTTAGAAACATTGAGATATCAGAGAAAGAGAATGAATTAATTGAAATGCAATTAGAGTTGAAAAAAAGAAATAAAAGTCTGCTAAAAATAGGAAAAGTGCCAAGAACAGAGATAGGTTCTAAAACCGAAGAAAAGAGAAACCTCGATAAAGAGCTCCTACTGGATTTGGAATATGGCACTATGGATTACGGTACAGAAGAAATCAAGAAAAGATTAGAGAAGAGAAAAGTTAGAGTCCAAAGAAAAAGACCAAGGGAAGAGGTAATTGAAGAGAAAGTATTAGTTGATGGTATAACCAGACTAATTGAAAAGGAAGTGCAAGAAGATATAGTGATGAAGAATAAAGCAGAGTGTAAACAGCATAATAATGGAAAGTGTATGATGGAGTTAGAGGAAAATATGGAAAACCTTGCCGTGCATATGTCAAAGCTAGATTTGAAAGATAAAAGTTCTAGTGTTGCACAAGAAGATCATAAAAGTGTAAAGTTAAATGAAACACCCACTAGTGAAACAATAGAATTTTATAAGGGAATACAACCAAGAAATGCAAATATACAAGAAAAGCTGACCAAAATTCGTTAATACTTTACTATATGGGACGTGCCATTAAAATTCGATGCAAGCCATATTAGAAGATGTTTAAGCATCTATGGCAAAACAAATATTATCTCATGGAGTAATCAAGGAGAAACCAAGGCGGTATACTTAAGTGTTGAACCAAAAAGCGAAAAAAGAAAATTGGAGCTCATTAGTAGTTGGACTGTAGCTACAGAAGATGGAAAGTTGATAAGAATTAATACAGGTTTTTGCAACAAAGAAGGATTGCTCAAGCGAAATTTATATAAAGCGAAAGTTGAAAATGTACCTAAAACTGCACCAGAGGCACTTCTGCTAAGACAAACGAAAAAGTATGGTGTCAAATCCGTTTTTATTCCTAATAATAGAAATGGAAACCCAAGGAGTTTAGTCTATTTATACTTTGAATCCAGAGAAGATATGGAAAAGGCAAAAAGAATAAATCTTTTTTACTATTATACGCGGCTTTTTTGGGTACGTAATCCATATAAGGAGGAATCATTAAGTTACAACCAGGAAACAGATAAAGGAATTGTCAGACAAGAAGATAAGAGTAGGAGATACGAAGGAAAAATTCATGGAAAAAGAAAGCGGTATGAAAAATATGAGCCAAGAATCAACACAAACGTGAATAAGAAGAGAGGAGAACCTGCTTCCCTCTCCATGTAAGCTGAAAAACAAAAAGCATCTCTTAACCAAAACCAACCTTTGAAAGAAAGTAAAAATAGGAACGAAAAATCAGTAGAAGAAAAAGTGAAAAGCTCAAAAGAAGGAAACGAGAGGGCTAGTTTTGAAGAATGTAGCTTAAGAGAGATGCTTTTTGACATGCGAGAGAGGCTTAAAGTATTTGAGCAAATGCTTGCTCAATGCTCCTAAATTGTGGCCGCAGGCGAATCAAAGAAAAGTAGCAAGACAGTTAATCCTGCTATTGTCTTGCAAGAAAATACTCAGGAGCAGAAACTTTTTAGAATAAGGTACAAACCGAAGGTTATAGAAGATTTTAGTAGATTAAAGCTAGGGGTTCATAATGTTAATGGGTTGAGATTAGATGGAGGAAAGTTAGTAAGATTAGCAAATTATAGTAAGGAAAAAAATTGGACATTGTTGGTATTACAGAAACGAATATAGGAGAAAAGAAAGGGAAATGGATGGAAACAAAGCATTTGGGATATTCAAGTTACTGGTCGAAAAGAGAAGAAATCAAAAACAAAGGAGCAGGCGTAGGAATTCTAATTGGAGAAAAGTGGCAAAAGCATTTGGGAAAAGTGACAAGATTTTCTCTATACGTACTTAAAACAGAATTTTTCTTTAGAAAAGTTGTGCTACAAATTTGGGTAGTATATCTGCCGCTAGCAGACAAAGAAATTAATAGAAAAATTCAACATACAATAATAAGAGAGACATGTAAAAATAGGATCAACACATATACATTTGCATTCTGGGTGATTTTAATACAATAAGTAGCACAAGCTTGGACACAAATAACAGTGGGCATAAAAATCAGGGGTTAGGAAAGACTTTTATAAACTGGTGTAAAAGTAGAAACTTTATTGATACATTTAGACAAATGAACCCACATAAAAAAGAGTATTCATGGAAACGAGGAGAAATATCTTCAAGAATAGATTACATATGGATAGATGAAGAAATGGAGAACCTGTTAGAAGAAAGTAAGATCACGGATATAGATTTAATAACAGGAAGCAACCATAAATTGGTGTGGGCAACTATAGATACAAGCAAGATACTTAGCTATGGGAAGCTTCGATGAAAACCAAGTAAAACCCAGTACGTAAAATCTTCCTATACCACAAAGCCTCAAAAGAAAATTGGGAAGATTACGGTAGTTGCCTAGAGAAGATGCTACAAAAAGTAGATAAAGGCAAAGAAAAAGAGGTTCAAGGGCAAGATAACGAACAAGTAGACGCAGAGTGGGACCATATTTGTAATGCAATACAAAAAGCAGTAGCCAAACACATACCATGGACAAAGTCAAAGAAGGCAGAAGTACAATGTAAAAAAGCGATTCCAAAATGTAAATTTTACAAGGAACTAAAACTTCTGCATAGGCTGTGTAATCTGAAAAAGGAAAAAAGAAGCGATCCAATCAGTACTCTTGACTATGAAAAATTTAATAAACAGATAGAGAAAATGAATAAGGAGAAAGAAACGCAAATACCCTCTTTGCCCTTACTGCCCAGTACATGGAACCAGGTTGATGACGATGAGTTGAGAAAATGGGAAAAGGTGCTAAGGAAAAAAGCAGAGGTTGAGGAAAGAAATAGAAAAGAAAAAGAGATACGGGATAGAATAGAGGCCAGATTCTGTATGACAAGTAGTGAGAAAAGAAAATGCTAATTAGTCTATTAAACAGACCATACAGTGGGATTAAAATAGACAGAGTTCTAAGGAATAAAAACGATCAATACCAGAATGAGGAATTAATAGTCGAAGGAGAGGAAGTTAAAGAGTATGTAGTAGAGCATTTTGAGAAACAATTCCGTAAGAGAAAGCACAAATTTAAAGAAATAAATGAAGAATAGAGTGAAGAGTATAATGCGAAGAGCTGGATAAATCCGTCGTGTTATAAAAATATTCTTGACCCTGTTAATGAGGAGGAGTGGATAACTGCATTGAACAAGACGCATAATAAAACAGCACCAGGAATATCTGGAATTGGGTACATTCTTTTAAAGAAAGTCATACTAAGGACGACAAAGGACTTTATCAAGCTTACAAATATAATACTTGATACAGGCCAAATTCCAAAAAAATGGAAATTAGGACAACTCTTTTTGATTCCCAAAACAAGTTGCTGGGAATATAATTTGAGCTGTACGAGGTCTATTGCATTACTAGAAACCTTTAGGAAAGTGATAACAAGAATCATCCAGTCTAGACTTGATTCAGTGTTAAAAAATGAGGGAATTTTAAAAGGTGCGAACTTCGCAGGCTTGTCCGGCGAGAGTATAGCAGCCCCAATACATATTATCAATAATATTCTAGAAGAAGCAGTAGAAGAAAGAAAGGAACTATGGATCGTTTTCCAAGATATGAAAAAAGCCTTTGACTCAGTTAGCATGGTCGCACTGGAAAAAGCACTAGAGCGTATTTGCTTTCCAAGAAAGGTGATAAATTTTATAATAAACATTTATAAAAACAGGGAAATTAGCGTCATAACAGAACATGGAAACACTAGGTCTTTTAAAGCAAAGGATGGAATAGATCAAGAGGAGGTGCTTTCGCCCTTAATGTGAAAGATCTTTTATGACCCTTTGCTATATAGAATACAAAATGAAAAGTTAGGTTACAAAATGCAATTGAACGGTATAGGTGTAAATAGAAATTATGGAGTAGAAAAAGAGGAGGTACAAGTTGGTGTTTTAGCGTATGCAGATGACACAACTTGGGTAACAGGAAGTCAGGTAGACATGCAACGAACACTTGATATAGCAAAAGAATTTTACTTCTTAAACGACATTGAAATTAATCCTAGTAAAACTGAGTTAGTCGTGGTGTGCACAAAAGGAAAAAGTTGTAAGGAAGAACACTCCGTAGTTATTGAAAACCCCCCTATAAGAGTATTGGCGAAAAACCCAAAAGAGACAACACGCTTTTTGGGAGTTTGGATTTCGGTCTTGGATCAACAAAAAGCTGATATAGTGAGAGCAAAGAAAGAAGTCAACCAAATAGTAGGGCTCTTAAAATACAAGAAAATGTCCCTTGCCCAGATCATTTATATAAACAATGCCGTACTTCTCCTAGCCCTGGAGTATAGACTGATGGTCTCATGTTCATCAAAAAAACAATGTGAAAAAATACAGCAGCCAATGTTGTATTTAGCCAAGTGGAAAATGTCATTACTCTCAACAGCGGCAAATACAATACCAAAATATCCAAATATGTTAAATTTTAAAGGTCTATGGAATCATCTTACAGAACATCACATTACAGGACTACTGATAAGACTAAATGAAAGAGGTAATGTGGAAAAAACAACAGTAACAAGACTTAGGCAGGGGCAAAGAAAATTAGGTGCAATAAAATGTCTGTTGACGAATCAGGACCTACTATGTAAAAGAGGGTACAAAGTCAAAAACCTGGGGTTAAAAGTGCTACAGCAAGCAGCTCAGTTAGACATTTTCATCGAGAGTAACAGTTTTACAGAGAGCTGGGATCTTGATCTAGTTAGTATGCAGAATGATCACGCAATTACAGCAATGCTAGAAAGCAGACAAATACACTACGAAACTACCAGTGCAAGCACTTTGGGATTATACTTAACTTCACAATTGTTGCAGGAGGATGGAGCAACAATGTGCACATGGAAGCAAATCAAAGCAGCTCTCGGTATCAATTTGCAAGGAAAAGTAGCAAATTGGTTCAAGGTGATTAAGAATGAAATGATTGAACATAGTGGTACCAGAAAAGTAAGATCTAAGTATATGGTACCAGTCCCAAATCAAAACAGCTTTACCCCTCGCCTAATTAGAGTAGAGCCTGATAAAAGGAAAAGAGAATGGGTTCTATGGAAAGAAGGTGCTGATAAAGAACCAGAAATTGGAAGAGTCAAAAAAAAAGCAAGAAAAAATGTTGAAATAGAAAAATATATGGAAGTGGACATAGAAACAGAAAATGAAAAGTACACCGTTCTAAAACCAGATAGTAACTCAAGTAATATTACTAAAAAACGTACAATTTTAGGGAATATAACAAATTTGGTTAAGAAAACGGTATGGGGTGTTCAATTATTATTTAAGGTACAAACTCTAGGAAATGGTTTTACGGAAAGGAAAAGTAAGGAAAATGCTCCGATAAGAGAGATTCAAGCAATAAGGAGTAGAGAAGAGATTTCAGTTGAATGTAAGAGCTGGGAAAAATGCTGTATAGATAGGATTGTTGGAAATGTGGAAATGAGTGATTGGTTAGAAGGAATTTTGGAACAGAATTTTAATCTAAACAATATAG
Organism: Gigaspora rosea; assembly: GCA_003550325.1. NCBI lineage: Eukaryota > Fungi > Glomeromycota > Glomeromycetes > Diversisporales > Gigasporaceae > Gigaspora > Gigaspora rosea. The sequence goes on from QKWP01001513.1 coordinate 114,478, forward strand.
TATATTATACTAATGGCTCACTCGGAACAGAGAAAGTGGGAAATTTGATGAGAATGGGTTGCGAAATTGTTCAGATAAACGAGGAGGGTCAATGTATTAAACAGATGGCTTTTTCAACTGAAAAGTGGTTCTCTTCAACACGGGCTAAACTTGGCGCAATTTTAGTTGCTCTATTAATAACGCCAAATGAAAAAAGCATAGAAATTAAAACAGACAGCAAGGCAGCGATATTAGCAATCCAAAAAGGTCTCAAAACGGAAAGCGCAAGAAAATGGATAAAGATTAAAAATGTTGGCTTAGTAGCATCGGTAGTCAGCCTAATAAGAACGAAGAAGCTTAAAGTTCACTGGGTTAAAGTTAAAGGTCACTCAGGAGGAATCTTTAATGAAGTAGCTGATAGAAAAGCCAAGGAAGGAGCTAATAGTCAAAAGCACTTTGTACTAAGTGCAGATAGTGTGAAAGAAGTCAAGATAAGGTGTAAATAGAATAAGGAGCCAATCGAAAAACCAATTCGCTCCTTTGTCAAAATGCTTACAAGATTGGTTAACAAGGCAGAATGGACCTTTACACACGCAAAGAACAATGTAACTCATCAAGAACACACCAAGCTCCAACATTGGCCAACCTTCTATAAAATTACTGAAAGTAGTACAAGGGACACAATGGAGGAAAACATACTACAGCTCTTCGAACTTAAGTGTATTAACAACCTACTACCAGTCCTAGTGGCTTTAAACAAAAGAAAACCTGACGTGTATCACAGTACTACCTGTATAGTCTGCAAAGAGAAGAATGAAACAGTAGAGCACCTCGTAAGCTGCAGAGTATCGATAAACCTACTTAGAGACCTTGAAGAATGTGCAGTAAAATTAAGCCTACGAAAGTCAAAAAACACAGAAGAAATAGAAAGAAAAATAGAAAAGATTTAGGAAAAGGTAGTACTGAGGATGAGCTAAGAAGAAGAGAGCGTTGGATAAGAGACCCGATAACAATAGAAGACTATGAAGAATTGAGACCACTTTTCAAGTTAAACAAACAAACTGTAAGCTTCTTGGTTACTTTATGGAAAAAATAGATAGAGCTTATATATAGGAGAGTATGGATTCCTAGATGTAGGCTAGTAAAAGAGTGGGAGGAGAAGTTAAATATTACAGTAAAGGAGAAACGTAGTAAAGGCAGAAGGAAAAGAAAAGAAGCAAGAAGGAAAACAAGAAAGGGAAAGAGAAGTCGTCACGAAAAGCACAGAGTATAGAAAAAGTGAAGAAACAAGAAAAAGAAGTCGTGGAAATTGAAGTTTAGAAAGTAGTTAGAGAAGAGGTAGCTCGTTGGATCAACAGTGGCGAGCGAGCTAGTTGATGGAAAATATAGTTGGTAGTTATGATAGGCTGTGAGAACCATCTTGTGAAGTATTATACAACTTAGAACAAAGCTGTATAGTACGAGGAAAATCTCACTATAGCAGGTCGCACATAGGTATTCTCTGAATAACCGGGTGAGCTAATATTTGTAATTTAGGTTATAGAAAGATAATTTTTCTTTTTATATAATTTTTGTTATTATGTTAAGATAATACAATCCCTAATAAAGTATTGGCATGACTGCCGAATTAAAAAAAAAAAATAAAAAAAAAAATTAAAGAGGTATTGTATTTAGGAAGGTAAAAAGCTATAAGTGTTATATTGGGCCCAAGAAAAGACATGTATTTAGAAAAGTCTTTTATAGGGTATACATTTAGGAAGGTTGTCATCAGCAAATTTTATATATAGATATTGATCGATATATAGCACTTAATCGTTTTATATCGATTATAAAATATCGATATATATCGATTAATTGGATAAAAATCGATATATTTCTATAATCGATATATATCATTTTTTATATTAAATTGTTATATATTTATAAATTGATTATAATCGTAATTATTTGAAACGATATATGACGATTAGCAAATTTTTAACGATTACATAGTGTTTTAATCGTGGCATAAAAATTTCAACCCGGATCACCAGATAAAAAAAAAACTAAGTTCAAACTTTCTTAAGGACATTTGATCCATAAGCTACCAAGGATCATAAAAACATATTCCACAAATTGTACCAAAAAACTTAAAAAAAAAAAAAAAAA
>QKWP01001513.1:117463-129411 GCA_003550325.1 Gigaspora rosea
TGAGTGAAATATAATAGTTTATTTTTTTTCGTTTTTGTTTTTTTTTCGGTTTTGTTTTTTGTTTTTGTTTTTTTTTTTTACTTATTTTTTTTATTTTATTTTATTTTATATATTCCTTACTTCTTTTAGAACTTTGTAAGAAAACAACCTAACTTTCTGGCACTTTGCAAGAAGTAGCAAATATAAGCGAATATAAGCGAATATAAGCGAATATAAGCGAATATGAGTGAATATAAAGAATATAATAGTTTATTTTTTTTGTTTTCTTTTTTTTAATTTTTTTTGGTTTTATTTTTTTTGGATTTATTTTTTTTTTGTCATTTTTTTATAATAATATATAATATATGTAATATTTAAAATATAATATATAATAAAAAAAAAAAGGTGTGGTGACTTAGGGAAGTTGGTAAGTTGTCACCCCAAATGTAGGTCTAGGGTTCAAATCCCACTGACAATGCTTTGAAAAAATAGACCTGTGTTCCGGTAACTGTTTCCTGTCGATCGGTTGAGTACATTACCTGTAGTTCTTGGTTACCATCTCGAATGGGAGCTTTTGGGCGAAGTTGTGTTTCGTGATACAGACAAATCCAAGGAACTGGGAAACAGAAACCTATTTGGCAAGACCTGAGTAAGGAGGTAGCAAAGATCTTTGACGGTGCTACCAAAACTGGAATATTGGAGAACCAGACGTCGGCCTCAGGGACAAGGTCTACCAACCTGGCCGCCGGATCAGATACTAGAGTAAAAGGACCTATGTTATAGAAGTAGGTACTAGGAGAAAAAAACTATAATGGCACCTAATGCCGAGTAGATCAACTCTTCCGGGCCAACTAGATTGGAAGTCTGAGAAAACGGTGAAGAACCGGTAGGAAAATGAGGGTGGGTACCGGGATTGGAGTGAACCTTATAAGGGCAGAAGTAGGTAATGGTAGCGGTTGCAGGGTATCCCCTGACTGCAAGTTGTTCGCCTCGGTGAATGCGTAAGTTACCGAAGAGTAAGTGAATATCTGATGGGACAGGTACTGCTTTACCAAGTTTCCTGTTGAGGATAAGCCGGATTGTACCTTTGGGTATAAGAAGGAGTCCTAAGGGCTCTTACGAAAAGAGACCCGGGTAGCTGAACTGACCGCTTAGATAACGCAGACATCTGGTAAATCTGTTGAAAGTCTAGGTGGGAAACTGAAGATCAGAGGGTTTAAATAGGCAATTCGCGTAGTTGGGTTGCAGATATGGCATCTAGTGTGGAACCTTCGGGCGGACTACTTAAATTAGACACCAAAAGTGTACGTGCGGCTAGTTTTACTCTCATCTATGTAGAATCCAGATGCATAAACAGAATAAAAGTATATGCCCCAAAACAGGCACTTTGAAATCGAAAAAAATATATATATAATAAAAAAATAAAATTTTATATTAAATAGCAATATTGTATATTTAATAATTTAAAATATTATATAATAATAATAAATAAAAAAAAATTATAATTAAATTGCGAAAACTTGCAAAAACTTGTGAAAACCTGTAAAATGTTCAAAAAGCATAATTATGTGAATATAATAATTATTAATTAATATCATATCAGATATATATCGATTAATATCTATATCAGATATATATCGATTACTACCAGATATATAGAGTGAAGTCAATAGAAATGAGACAAATCTATCTAATAAATTTGTCACATTTCTATTGACTCTACCCCATATATCGATTACTATCACTATCGATAGAAATCGGCAGAGGTGATTGGTATCGATATATATCTTACCGGTTAGTAATCAATATATATCTATATATAAAATTTGCTAATGGTATTTAGAGTATACAGGGATAGCATGTTATAATATTGGACATTTGGACAATTTGAACATTTGGACATTTGAACAATGTCCAATTGTCCAAATAATTTTGATTGGACATAGTGACTTTTTTTATTGGACATTAAAAAAAAATTATTTTAATCTTGGTCTAAATTAAATTTAATTCTGGCCAATATTTACTAATACAAAATATCTTTAATTTACAGTCTATTTAAAAAGTATACTAATAATAATAATAATTATTAGGATTTTGATAAATTTAGCAAGTTGCGATATCGCAGGTTAATATTTAAAAAAAAATTAAATTGATTATTATTTTTTTTGAATATAAAGCCATCATCTTTATATCTTATAACCCTTTATTCATCACATATTTTTTTGAATTTTTAAAATTGTGAATTTTTTCCAATTCTATAGGAATTGAAGCTAAAAATACTTGTGATTTTGGATTATTATTTTTTAGAATTTCTTTATAATATTTTCTTTATTGTTTATCCAATTCAATAGGAATTGAGGCTATAATGCTTAAAATTTTTGGTTTATTATTATTTATTATTTTTTTTTTGAATCTAATTTTGATTAAATTAAGGCAGAAATTTTGAAATTTTATTTTATTATTTTCTTTTTCCAATTCTTTATAAATTAAGGCTTGATAAAGCTTTGTGAATTTTTGTAATTATTATTGATGTATGGATTATTTATTTTATTCCTCTTAATTCATTGTTATATTTTGGTTAACTACTTTTATTTGAATTTTTTCTTCTATTATTCAATTTTATTTATTAGTATAATACTTTGATCAAGTATTAATATTTTGTTTTTTTATTATTTTTTTTCGATTATTTTTTTTATTTTTTAAACGATTATTTTATTTGCTATTTGCAAATGAATTTTAGTAGCTACTTTATCAATTATACCTTTTAAGTTTTTGTTTACTTCTCGTCAAATTAATTTGCACTTTCAATTTATTTAATTATTATTTTTTTCTTCAATTTTATTATTAATTTCTTGCAATTATTCTTTTTCAATCATTTTTTATTTTATTTGCAAATAATTTATTTTATTGATTTGCTTTTTACTTTTACCAAATTAATTTATACTTTTGACTTATTTTTGATCAAAAACTTTTATTTTATCAATTTTTCTTTTCTTTTTATTGAAAATTATTTTTTTTATTTTTTTTTATTTTTTTTTTGACAGTTTTGCTGGTGTTATTTTTAGTGATTTATAACGACCGTAGTTATTATTTATTTTCTACCATTACAATCTGACTTCCCCTGGCTTTTTGCTTTCGCAACACCCAGAAGTGACCTGTTTCACCGACCGCTGCAGTGGCCGGAAATCTTTGCAGCCAATTTTCGGACTGCTTGCGCTACAAGTTCATGTAGTATCTCATAATATCTAGACTTAGGCCTCATATTATGTCTTGTGATTTCGGTTATTCCAAATCGGGGTTCTGGCACAGCTAGAGCTTACGGATTCTTTATTCGAATAATATTCAAATAATTAGGATCGGCATATAGCTATTCGAATATTCGCCGAATGACTAAATTTACTGAATAATTCGAATAACTATAATTATTCGAAAAATGGTATTTATTCAAATAATAATATTTATTCGAATAAATAATAATATTCGAATAAATAAATTTATTCAAATAATTATAATTATTCAAATAAATATATATTCAAGTAAATATATTTATATTGCCTAGTATACGTATTCAATATCTAGTGATTTGAACCGGTTGGGCTATAATCGGTTAACTGACCCGAACCGAATAAATTTCGAGTAACCGGTTGAGTAAATGCTTAATCGGTTAACCCGTACAACTAGTTGAGAATCGGTTAACATAATGTTAAAAGAGCAAAGGTCCCGAAAAGTTCTGAAAGAAAATGAATGAACATAGTAGATGAGAGACAAAATTTTGAGTAAAGGTCTGAGAATTCCCGAAAGTAAACGTGAAGTAATCTTAATCGGTTGAATCGGTTGGTACCAGATATTTCGGTTCGGTTAACCAATTAAGGAAAATTTTCTTGGTTCAAACACTATCAATATCTTGTAATTTATATATATAATAATAACTTATATAATAACGTTAATTTCTATTCTACTAATTCTACTTCTAACTATTAAGTCATATCGAATATTGTGCCTATAGCTTTTTTTTAGTTTAGTCTAAAAGACTCTTCTATTATTTTATTATTAATTAGTTTCAATTAATTTAATAATGATTTTGATAAGCTTATCGATCTATTGTCACGGGCTAAAAATGATTTTTGGAATTAGGCGCAGTAAACCCATAATCAAATACCGAAATCAAGCAGTCAACTAAAAGAAGTCTAAAGAAAGAAATCGAGAATCAACTATTAGCTAAAAATAATTAACGATATAAGAAGTTATTAAACATAACCATCGTTATTATAATCAAATAATACTTATCATCATATACCCCTTAATTATAGTGATTATACCGGGATTCTTTCGTGTTGAGAAATCACTGATCCTACCGTGATCCTTCGTGATGAAAGATCGATTTATCCCCAAACCTCATCAATTCATTAGTCTAGTAAAAGATATAAAATCTCTGTAAATTCTCTTTTGTAAAATATCTCATTCTACGAGATTCTAATAATTTTAACTTAAATATATTCAATAAAATACCGATAATTAATTTTTTTTAATAAATATTAAATCACCAACGTCACGCCTCTGGCGAATTGCCTTGACATCTAAAACTTACGATTTACCCCATAACACTATATATGGTAATAATGTATGGAGAAACAAAATAGTAAAGGGACGAAGGATAAAATTAGTAATAAGATGGGATGATAGGACGTATCATCAATTAATTATTTTAATAATGAATTGAATTAAAAGTTGGTTAATGTTGATATTATATGAAACTAAATAAATATATACTACGTATTCATCTAAAATATAGAAAAAAAATTACATTTTGATGATTATATTGAATATTATTCGAATATCATAAATTATTCAAAAAGGAATTATTATTCGAATATAATGAATTATTCGAATAAGAATAAATTATTCGAATAATTATATTATTCGAATAATTCGAATAAGACAATTATTTGAATATTCATGTTATTAATTGAATAATTATTTAAAAAATTTTATTTGAATATTCACCGAATACGAATATTATTCGAATAGCGAATATGAATCCGAAGCTCTAGGCACAGCCCTCATTGTTGTGACCTTGATTGTCGATCGCTGCCCATTCTAGGATTCCTAATTTGGTCTAGCCCGGCTTGCTTTCTTAAAATCACCGCCACTTGGATTTGAACCGGCAACTTTGCGATTTGCAACCTTGGAGCATAACCGCTATGCTATCGGACCCAAGGTCAATTATTTTTTTTATTATTAATTTTTTCTTATTTATTTACTATTATTAATTTTTTATTTTATTTTATTTTTTTTTAAGATAAGGCCTTGCTTATATCTTTTATTGGGTAATTTATATAAGTAATTACATATTATGTATAAAAACTTAAATTGTACAAGGACAAATACATATAAATTACATGCAAGAATAGAAGCTCTGACTAATTTATCTATTATTAATTTTTTATATATATCTATTAACTTATTATTTTATTTATTTACTTGTTATTTTATTTTTATTATTATTCTTAAAACTATTATTAACTTTTTAAATTTTGCAGAGCAAAATTTTTGAAGGAGGGAATAGTGTTATATTTGTATAATTTTAGTATATTTTTAAATATTAGTATTAGAAAAAGGCAATTACTATTTGAACACTACATGTATAAACACGAGTACATATGATAAGGAAAGTGCCGTTTATTACGTAATTTATTTTTATTAAAAGGTCATACCCCCTCCCTCTCCGTGATCTAATTAGCAGCCAATCATAAGTTTTATATATATAATATATAGACGTGATAGACTGCTAACCCCCTTCCCCCCTCTTGAAATTACATAATAAATGGCACTTCCCTAACTTAAAATTTTGCTTATGAAACCTCTCTTCGGACTCTAACAAAAAAAATTCCTTGCAAAATTTTATTATAAACTATAACCCCTTCCAATCCTAAAGTTGATCCTAACCCTAACCTTAAATTGGGCTTAACTTTGGTTTATAATTTATATATTATGCGAATTTGCAAATCAATTAATTAGTACCTGTGTACATACACGTAGTATACCAATAGTTTTTTCCTTAGAAAAATATTATAGAGATATTAAGAATAGTACAAATTTTATTAAACCAACCAAATTTGTAGTATTAGTTTTATTAAAAAAACTTTTCTTTGTTCTTAAAAAGGAGCTATTTTCACTATAATTTCTATGATAGTATGACATTTTAGTATGATATCTTTGTACGTTATCATAGTACATTATTATAGTATATTATCTTAGTACATTATTATTATTTTTTTTTTATGTCAAAGTTCCCGCTCTGGGTGAGAGTTTATTTAATCAAGCCTGTAGATCAAGAGTGCCTCTTTGGGCACCCCACAATTGAGTTACATTGAATGAGGGTACAACTAGGGTTCCGCAATTTGATTTGATCTTCAAATATTTGAATCAAATATTTGATCAAATTCAAATTCAAATTTGACTATATTTAATTTGATCAAATTCAAATATGCCCAAATTTGATTTGATTTGACAAATATTTGATTTAATTTGAAAATTACTATTAAAAATTCAAATTCAAATCAAATTCAAATTCAAATATTTGAATCAAATCAAATTCAAATTAGGGTCAATTTGATTTGATCAAATTCAAATTGATCCAATATTTAATTTGATTTGAATTTGAGGAACTCTAGGTACAACTAGCCACATGTACAACTTTTGGTTGTCTAATTGAAGTAGTCCGCCCGAAGGTTCTACACTAGCTGCCATACTTACAACCCAACTAGGAGATTGCCTATTTAAACCCTCTGGTCCAAGCTTCGCATATCAATCCTACTTGTATCACCGGCACAGCCCTCCGATACATTAGTCAGTCGAAGACAGTTCTGGATGCTAATATATCCTCTTAGGACTAATTTATCTTCACGGTACACTTGGTAGAGCAGTCCTTGTCCCACACAGGTATTACCTATGCTTCGGTAACTTGCGTTATCTACTTCTGCCCTTGTAAGGTTCACGCTGACCCCGGTACCCACTATTACTTTCCTACCGGTCCATCACCGGATACTCCAAACTTCCATCCAGTTGGCCCGGAAGTGTTGATCTACCCAGCATTAGGTGCTAATATAGTTTTTCTTCACCTGGTACCTAATTCCAGAACATAGGTCCTTTTCTTCCGGTACGACTCCGGCAGCCAGGTTGGTGGACCCTCTTCTCCGAAGGTCATATCATCCAGTTCTCCAGCTCCGGTTTCTGATATTCCAGTTCTGGTAGCACCGTCAAAGATCGTTGCTACCTCCTTACTCCGGTTCCTTGGATTTGTTTGTGTCACCGGACACAACTTCGCCCGAAAGCTTCCATTCGAGATGGTAACCAAGGACTACAGGTGATATACCCAACCGATCAACAGAAAACAGTTACCGTAATACAGGTCTATTTTTTCAAAGTGTCGTTAGTGGGATTTGAACCCTAGACCTGCCACTTGGGGGGTGCCAACTTACCAACTTCCCTAAGCCACTACACCCTCTTAGTACATTATTTTAATTTTATTTTATTTTATTTTATTTTTTTTTTTTAATATTAAGGGTGTAGCTCCTGCCCCAAACTTTATTAATACTTAAGCAAATTAACATATGGTGGTACCTTTTATATATACATATTATATACAAGTATTGAGACTAGGACTTCAGGCTATGAAACCTTTTATCCACAGCTAAAACCCACCAGAGCCTCCTATATTCTCATTTATATAGTTGACCTGGATTTGTACATCCCTTTTCAACCAACAATTAGCACCCACATGTCCGCCACTTTACCCACATTACCTAATTCATCACTTCCAATTTGGTGTGTGTTGCCAGGTAGGCGCTTTATGCTTCCAAGTTGGTGTACCCGAAATCTGGTTACCCAAAAAATCCCTTACTAGCGTACTTCTCAGGGGTTCGTATCTCAAGTTATGCAGCTGCCTCTACCACATTGGGTAAGTATCTCAAGCCTGCATGCTGCTGCAACCAGCCGGTTTTCCTGCGACTTAAGGACCCAGGATTTAGCGTTCTGAATTTGGAAATGTGCGAACAACTGTACTTCCCGCTATGGTAGCAAGGACCTGGGCTTTCGCAAATGCTTCCAGTGCCGAATATAGTTGGATGGCATCATGAGGCTAGGGAGAACCCGATCACTACTGCATGCACTTATATCAGCATATACCTGTATTGGTGGTCCCAAATCCTCTTAGCGTCCGCAAATTACTATTAAATTTATATATATTATGAAATCTTCTTTTCCTCTATAGCTAAATATTTTTTTTTATTATGCTAATATATTTGCTTACTAAGTAAAAATGTAGAGATGTTTTTATATATAATATAATAAAATTATTAAAATTGATCAAGTAGATTATAAGATATTTAAATTTTAAAATTTGCAACTATATAAAATTTTTATATGTTTAGAGAAAAAAAAGATTTTATCACCATATAAAATACATAGTAATTTGCGCTATAGTAACTACAGTCAACCCTCCATAAATGCAACTCGTAGGGACAAGCCTACAACGTGCATTTAGGGAGATTTGCATTTAGAGAGAGCCAATTAAATTGCAGCTTTTAAAAATTAGATCATCAAGTTTGTGTAACTTCTACCAAAACTGTATAACCTATCTTAAATACTAAAATTTGATTGGCCACGTGCATTTAGGGAGGTTAGTGTGATATAAAATGTTATTCAAGAGAACGTGCATTTAGCACTAATAACATTTTACAGAATAGAAAAAAACGTGCATTTAGAGAGGTATTGCATTTATGGAGGTTGCATTTATGGAGGGTTGACTGTATATAATAATACTATAGTTCTTATACGAATTGCTAATTAATAATTATTATTTTTATAAAAATATGCATATGTACATATATATTCATGCTACTAAATTAACTTATATTCTATTTTTCTTACAATATATATATTTGATATTGGCTAATGAAATATGATTAATCAAACAGAGTTTTAGAAACTGTAAAATAATTGTATTTCAAAAAGAATAATAACAATAGTTAATTTTAATTTTAATTTTAAAATAAAGGTATATTATAAAGAAAACGGGGTAGCTTATTTCAGATATAATCGATTTTTGGTTAAACACAGATAGTTGATACATAGTAAAGTCTAAATTTTACTATGTGAATCGATTAAAATTATTTAAGTAAACTTATTTAGGAGATCAAAATACACTTACTTTAAAATTTTTACTAGGATTAGAGAACATTTTATTATTTGACTTTTGATTTTTATATTCATCGAATGTATTTTTTTAAAAAATTTTAATTTTTGCATAGAACGTAAAAATCAAAAGTCAAATAATAAAAAGTTCTCCAATACTAATAAAAATTTTAGAGTAAGTGTTTTTTGATTATCTAAAGAAGTTTATTTAAGCAACTTTAATCGATTTGTATAGTAAAGTTTGAACTTTACTATGTAGCAACTATTGTCAATTGTGAGGTAACTTATTTTTAGATCAAAGACGTTTTTGAGTTTTTTGACCAAAAGAAAGAAGGTAACCTATTTTCAGCTTTTGTTGTCATATTATTAAAATTGTCCAATAAATTATTGGACATTTGGACATATGTCCAATTGACAATTTGAACATATGTCCAATAATTTTACAATTTATTTGGACATTGTCCAATGCCAATCCTGGTTATCTTAGTACGTTATTGTGAAAATCCCAAGTTTCTACAGATATATAAACTCTGCCTTTTCTCCCAAGGCAGTTTTTACTTTATTACGCCTAATAAATTAATATTATCATTTAACTATAAATCTCTTATTTTTATATTTTGTTCTTTTATTTCTTGTTTATTTTCTCTTTAGGGGAGTAACAAAAATCAGGTGATTTTTTAGGGGGGGAGGGGGGTAAAAAAAGTTGAAATTATATATAAGAATCTGACTATTTATATATTGAGGAAGAGGGAGGGGGGTAGGCCTCTGATAAAAAATAATCAGGTGATTAATGACACTGCCCTTATCTACATATTCTTTACCCTCTTACATGTTAAGTCAAGTGATATAGTTTCTTGTGCAAAAGTTACTATATTACAACATAATATCTGTTACCACTCTTACTTATTATACAAATAGATTTTTTATACATAATATAAGGACATAATATGTATGATATATACAATATATAAATAATATATATATAGTTTACTCTTGTTAATATCAACTTATTTAAATCCAGTGATTTGGTTGATATATGCAGGGGTAGATAACAAAGGGGGATTGGATATTTATGTGTTATAAAGCTTTAACCAATAAGAAACCACATTTTAAAACAAAGATAAGTATACTATTGGTATTATTTGTCAATTTTTCTGATTGGTAAATCTGTCATATCATGTGATTTTTTATTTAATTGATAATCTGCCAGTTAACTAGAGAGTGGTCATAGTACAGATTATATATAAAAATTACTATAGATGAAATGTAACATGCTTCTATATAAAATTTTTCTTACTAAGTTAATGGCACATGTCCACTAATTGAAAGTTGTAGAGCTTATTGAGATGCACCTAAGGTGGTTAGATCATTCAAATCGGCCTAGTGAATGGTAAGATATTATTGAAAAATGATTGGCTGACTATATAAAACCTCTATATAAACAATGTTAGTTTATATCAGTGATGGCAAATGACAAGGTCATAAAAATTTTTATGAAAATGACTATAAATGATATGTCATTTTAAAATAACAATGTCATTTATCATAAAAAAAATTTATACAAAACCATGGCAAAATGACAAGTCATAAAAAATATTTTTATAAATGACATTAAAATGACAAATAAATGACAGTATTACTATTATCAAAAACTTAACCAAAAAATAATTATTGAAGCTTTCCAATAATCATAAAATGCATCACGTGCCTTACTAATTTTCAAATCAGCTGAATTAGATACTATCTATATCAGAATTATTCAACATTTATAAATTGGCTTTCCTTATAAATGCAAAATAATCCCAAAAGTGTAATTTCGAATTTTGATCGAATTAAGCTTAATCCTGGCCATTACTCACACCATGCCCCTAGACATTATTTGCATGTTTTACTGTTTGTCATTCATTTCTGGTTTAGCGTAACTGTCATACAATTATTTATTAATATATATAAACTGTCTTTAATTTCTAACAGAAAAATTTCCTTGTGAAAATTTTAATATATTAACAACTATCTTAATTAAAACATTAAATTCTACCCTAAAAAGCTTACCAAAAATAGCTATTAGAGTAATTGTTTAATTAGGTAGCTGCATGCTAAAACCAGGAACGTTATATTTAAAATCAAAATTGTTTGAAATAGAATAAAATATTTACATTATTCTGTTTTCTTTTAATGATAAATGTATGTCGTATATGTACTATTTATATGCTATTTATTTTTATAAAGAAAAAGAAAAATAAATCCCTTGATGTTTCGTATCCAATGCAGTGCATCTGAGTAGGGATGGTCTGTCTTGGTTCGGTCTTGGTTCAAAAGACCGGTCCAGGCAGCAGACCATAGACCAGACCAAGGCTCATGAACTGGTTCAATAACCCAGTCCGGCTCGAACCAGACCCGTACCGGGCCACCTTCAACAATAATTTAAGCAATTAATATCACTGAACCGTATGTGTAGATTAGCACTGCTATAGTACTGGAGAATCTTTGGCAAATTTATTTTGTAAAAAAAAAACCTTCAAATGCATACACACTTTACGTTTATAATTAGCACAATATGATTTTATTTATTATTTCTAACGCAATTTATTTTTACAGTATTATATAAAAACAACTATTGGGACGCAAATCATTAACTCTTCCTGACGATCACTTGTACCAAAATTTACAAAACAAAAGATTAATTTTCATTAAAATTTATTATATAAACAGGCTTTTGCCAATTAAATAAACTTGTTCAAAATACAAAATTACATATAGCTATCAAATTTTAT
>QKWP01001514.1:0-32734 GCA_003550325.1 Gigaspora rosea
ATTGTGAATTTGGGTTGATCCGGCTTAAAACTTCGGTTATTTGTATAAAGTTATGGCCAATCGTATTCTAAAAAGTTAGTGTCGTTTTGTATCAAGATATTGTGTGTAATAGTATTAGAGGAGTTACTTACCTTAATGTTAAAATATCATCGGGAAAAAAAATCATTTTACACACCGTTGGATCGCTTATAGAAATAAAGCTTGTGTCCAGTACGATTAATAACTATATCCCAAGGATATACAGATCTTGTAGCGCACATTAGCAGACTCAAGATAGTATCAGTAGCAAATACAGTAGCTTCGTTATCCTTTGCAAGCTAATTTTCAAACAAATACTCAGTTTAAGTTCACTGTAAAAAAAAAATAATTTTTACCTGTTACGTACTAGGTAGAAATTCTGAATTTCTATTGGCTAAAATAAACTGGTCCAAAACCGGTCTTGAACCGGACTGTTTAATGGACCGGTCTATAGGACCGGTCTATTAACCACGGTCCGGTCCGCGGTCCGCAACTCGGACCGGTCTTTTGGACCAGGACCGGACCGGACCAGACCGTAACATCCCTACATGTGACCACATCAATGTAATAAACTACTGATAATAATTACATATTATTAATAATGACAATAAAAATTGCCAGTTTATCAATGACGATAATTAAAATTATTAATAATCACATTGATTTTTGCATTGAAAAATTTGAATAAATATTATCTGTAAATAGTTATTTTTAAAATTTTACATTATAAAAGCTGTAAAATTTATTAATTTAAAAAAATTTTTTTAAAAAAATTCATCAGCATTAAAAGCATAATTTCATATCATTAGCGAGCATAATTTGCTATCATTAGCAGCAGAATTCTGGACACCCTAATTATATCTCACTATATTATCCATTCAATTTAACCGCTATCTGGTCTTCCGTTCCTGGTTTCGCGCGACGACGTCGCGCAGCTATCTAGTACCAGGAACGGAGTGATGCATATAACGTAGTGATGGTTATAGGACGGGCCAGGATGGCGTGGCTCCGCGAAATCTTGGATCTGATTGGACAACGTGACCTTAACTGTCGCATGCTGCTTATTTTTCACGTAACGAGCATCACGTAGTACGCAACTGCTTTGCCCTGTGATCTGTTAATGTGACCAGTACTACAGTATAATAAGACATCTGACCATTAAAGGAAAAAAAATAAATGCGATTATCCGTGAAATTACAGATGCTGTACCAACCAATAGTAAAAATATGCTTTTTGGACGTAAATATCGGTGGCCCGATACAAGTTTGCATATTTATTCGCTCAATCTTTTGCTTTTTTCAATTTTTTTCGTAGGATTTTTTATTGGGCTGATTAAATGATAATCTCTGATTATCAAAGATGAGAACGAAAGAATTTGTTAATTAACGCAACTCTCCTAAAATCATGAAAAATAAATTTTCCAAATTTATATATGCCAACTATTTTGAGCTAAAAAAAGTCAATCAAATGTTTCACGAATTTGAAAGCATTTTGTATGATGGTCTTAAGTTCAAGAACAAGGGCAAGAACAAGAACAATAACTCCGCAATAGATAAAAAAAATTCATGATATTAGCAAATAAGAAGATTATATTCCACTAAAAGATTTAGATGATTTATTTCTAGATCTTTCCATTTTTCGTAAATTTTTTCTTGCCGATTTTTGATAAAATCATGTTATATCCAAAATGTGTTCAGTGTGCTAAAACTAATGTAGCAGTATGATAAAAGTCATATAATCCGTGATCAAAATATTAAGACTAAAATATCAATGAGCAAGTTATTATCAAAATGTTGTCACAATCCAAATTCTTGAAATTGTACCAAATCAACCTTAACCACATACGGTGTTGTGTATCGATTTGTAACAAAATTCTTTATGGTAAGTCGCGGTAAAAGCATTGCTATATTTATCTATTGTATGAGAATTGATTAACCAAACATTAACAGGTTTTTGTCTCGATTAAATTGCATGACGATCACTATAGAAAATATCTTTTTTTTATTGTCTTTCGGATTGCACTAACTAAATATATTATGACCCACATTATGTCGTCATCATACTTAAGGGTGTTAAGTGATGCGTCTGGTGTGGGTCCCTAAAAAGTCCAGGTCCGAACTAGTTAATGTATAGAAATATTGGATGAGTATTATAATCACATTTAGATCAACGTAAATGAATATCTTGAGATCACACGATATAGGACTGCTTTTTTACTTATTTGCGCGGTAACACAAAATCCGATTTTGTAAATAAACTAAGTGAATTTAGTGTTAGGGCCTTAACGTTAGAGGCTATAGGGTTAGAGACCAACGAAAGTGGTTACGTTATTGATGCAGATCACTATCTAAAATAGTAACTAACCTATCGCTAACTATCACTAACCCTAACTAAGTAAAATCTGCATCGACTACGTAACTGTCTCTGTCTCTAGTAAGTTAATCGTGTCCAAAAAATTTTGCTTTTTGTGTAACCCGAGCCAATTCCTAAATAAATTTGCCTGAAATCAAACCAAATTTTACTAATAAACCTGCTAACCGATGACTAAGTAAAATTGCTTAGATTTCGTTTTTGTTATGAAACACATTACATTGGGTTCACGTCAACTATGTAAATCTAGTGAGTTAGTGGAATTTTGCACATCTCGTAACCTGACCTAAATAATTTTGCCCGAAATCATAAAATTTTACCAAATTTTACTAACAAACCTGCTAACCATTTACTAAGTAAAATTACAAAGCTAGTATTAATGCTCCGCGGGTTCGATCCAAGGTTTGAATCCGAATCGCCGGATTGGCTTTTAAGTTTTATTATCCGGTATTTTACTATGATCAGACTACCCAATAATAAAATTATTGGGCAGCGATAATTAGTGATCTATAGTTTATTTTTTTTATTGGGCAGTGTGATCGAACTCTTATAACGAAGATGACTTTTTTGCAGCGAAGGTGAGTTTTTTAATATTCTAGTAGATTGAGCCAAATCTATTACAACGATGAGTTTGCTTTTCTAAAAATTCTAATAAGTTGAACTAGATCTATTACAGCGAAGGTAATTTTTTTTAAAATCCTAATAAGTTGGGCCAGGACTATTATAGAGAAATGATTTATTTTAAAACTCTAAGAAGTTGGTCAAGCGGTGATTTTTTAAAACCCTCAAGTTGGGCCAGAACTATTCAGCAAAGGTGACTTTTTTTTAAAATTCTAATAAGTTTGGGCAAGACTATTACAGCGAAGATAACGTTTTTTTAAAATTCTAATAGATTAGGCCGGGACTATTACAACAAAGGTGAGGTTTTTTAAAATTCTAATAGATTAGGCCAGAACTATTCAGTGAAGGTGATATTTTTTTTAATTATAATAGGTTAGGCCAGGACTATTATGACGACAGTGATTTTTTTTAAATTCTAGTTAGTTGGGCAGAATTTTACAGTGAAGGTAACTTTTTTTAAAAATTCTAGTAGATTGGGCCAGATCTATTATGATGATGGTGATTTTTTTAAAAATTCTAGTCAGCTGAGCCAGCGAAAGTAACTTTTTTTAAAAAATTCTAGTAGATTGGACCAGATCTATTATGATCATTATTTTTTTAAAAAATTCTAGTCAATTGAGCCAGAACTATTATGGTGAAGGTATTTTTTTTTTAAATTCTAGTAAATGTAATTTTTTTAGATAGGATCAGAACTATAATAACAAAACATTAAAAAATAAAAAAAAAACCTTAAAATTATATAATATAAATGTAATATAAAGTTGAGACTTTTAGCTTACAATATTTGAAACTATATAACTAGCTAAAAATTCTAATTACGTAACATATGCGAAATATTAATTTTATTTAATTAAAAGTGACATGCTCAACATTTATGTAATAGTTTTTTATAATTGTATCAGTATTATTGCTTTCTTCAGGTTCTTGATCTTAAGAATGTACTGAACAAATAAAATAAAGCATTAATAAAAATTTATTAATTTATAAAGTATAATATACAGTATTAATACAGTACCTTAGGATTTTTGAATTTGCTTATTTTTACAAATAAATTGGTGACCACCAAGAGTAAGTGTAAGTTTAGTTATATTATTATGCAATGCAACTTCTTTTGCTAAAAGTGGTTTCCAAAAAGGCTTGGTTACAGATGTTCCAGTATTTTTAATTAATGGTGATGGATTTACTGAAGGCTTATACGTTTAGAAAAAAATATAATCAGTAAAAAAAATTATGAAATTAATAGTAATAAATATTTACTTACTATTACCGCTACTTGATTATCTGATAGTGGTAATATTCCCACACTATTGATTAGTTAAGATAATGCTTTTTCCTTTTGTTTAGTTGATGGATTCTATATGAAGATTCACTTTTATGACCTGATCGACATTGTAGTAACAAGAGGAACTCCTTAGCGAAAAAGTGTGGTAATCGATATTGATTGACCTGAATATTTCACAATATCTCAATTTCCTAATTCAATGCCAACTGCTATACAAATATTTTTCATAAATAACTTGTATGGCTTTTCTCCTAATCTTGCGTCAAGATACTACTTATCAGATGAATCTAAAAATAAATCAATAAAATGTTAGATTATTAAAAATTAAAATTTAATTTATAAAAAAAAAATTACTTTTTTTATTAATTTGTAAATATAATAATTCACATTTAAATTCTTAAATCTTTTAAAAATATATTATTTTATGTCATAGCTAAAATAGTAAGCAGAACCACATAAAAACACAATACTGTAACCCTTGAGATGAATAATCAAAATAGTATTATGATTGAATATTTGGTGTAATTCTTCATCGATCAAATTATCATGGTGATGAGAAGTTTTTTTCAATTTGTTTTAACAGCTTCATCTTTCCATTTAAACTTTCTATAAACATCTAAATTTATTCTTATTTGTAAGATTAAATTTTTTAGATCCCTTAGGGTGCCACAAAAGCTATATGCTTAATAAATTAATGCAATTAATTAAAGATAATGGGCATATTCTTCCTGCATTTTGATTTGATGAATTTCCAAGATAAATTCTATCATTTTCTTTTCGATTTGTTCCTTATTTGTAATAGTCTCAATTCCATAATCAAATCCAACTTCATTATGCTAGTTATTCAGAATCTAAACCCATTTAGTAGTAACCTTTTGGGTATTTCTGTAATAGTTTTGGTAATTATTGCATTAATTTCCTCATCAATTGGTTTATAATCTTAGTTATATTAGACATTTTAAGAAAAGAGAAAGAAAAAACTTAAATTGATTTAAGCCAACTCAAATATTTATACTAAATTTTAACTTCATTATCCTCATTACTATGGTCAGTGTTGTCGCTAAAAGGTTACTGAAAGGCTACTGGAAAACTACTGGAAGAAAATTAATAGTACCACTAGAACTTTAAGTTCTAATGACACTATTAATTTTCTTTCAGTGGCCTTCCATTGGCCTTCTGGTTACAATACTGATAGACTATAGTAATCACTTTTAACTTAATTGCTTTATTATAAATAACATCTGGTTATTGTAAAATACTAGATAAATCTGTTATTAGGTGCTTCGCCCCCAGTAACTTCCAGGTCAGATATGTCTTTGTATTTGTCATCTGACATTAATTAAATAATGATCTGCTAATTACTATTTAATTAATATCAATGTTCTGAATACTATAGTTATTGTGTGCTTCACACCCAATAACTTATTATTATTGAATTTTTTTTTAAATATAAATAAGTTTTATTATAGCAATATTATTACAGCAATATTTATTGTATCAATATTTATTGTATTGTTGTATAAAACTATATAATAAGCTAATTTATTAACAAAGTATTTGTTTAAAAATAATTGATCCAATATTTAGCCCAAATTATTGCGGTTGAGCTATTAATCATCTTATCATGCTACTTTCTTTTTGCTTTTCTAATCGAATTTTATTACAGTTCAGATCAATGCTTATATGACCATTGTTAAATATATTTCAAAATAGATGCCCAGCTCTAATTTTACTATAATTTGAAGTAACATTTTGTAAAAATTAAGATTAACCTCTATAAAAAAGTTATGAAGCCATTTTTTATAATTAATACTATACCCATTCACTTTTCTTTTTAATATAATATATGTAGCTAGTAGTGTGAGAAGAGAGGGTTAAAATAAAATACAAATATATAATGTGCCAATACACTAAATAAACTTGTTTAGCTCAAGTAATTTATTTGTTATAAAAAAAAATCCATTACAAGAATAGCACATCTAGCTTTGAATTTAATGTACTTGCAGCCTGAGCCTCTTTATAGACATTAAATTGAAGCCAGATGTTTTTTTACTTTCATGTAAAAACGATCACTCTGTGATCCTTCAGACCTTTCACCTGCTATTATTGGTTGCTATGCATCCATTAACTACAATAAATTAATTTTTAGAGGTTACAATGTTACAATCTCATTATTCTTGTGTTTAAATTATATTGTTGATTCTTTTAATAAAAATAAAGTAATCTACACATAATAAGCAAGTGAATCAGCATTTGTATTATTTCACCACCCAATACTTGTAGAAAACTTAGTTTATAAATAATTATTTTACAGACAAGATCATTTTAAAACAATTAATTCAGTATATTATACTGACAATTTTTTATAACTTAACTCTAATAACAATGATTAGAATTAATTTGCCTGTGAAATTATCTGTTGGTAAAATAACTTTTATAAAACGCACTTGCTCGTGAATTAATCAACTGCAAAATAACCTTGTCAGAACTTTTCTCTGCTAATAAAGTCTTCTGTGAAGTCATTATTGGTGAGTTAATTGAACTGCATGAACCTGATAATATTAAATAAATATTAAAATAAAAAAACCTAATAAAATTGAATTAATGTATCCAAATAAAATTGCAATAATGCAATTGGTTATTTCTGAATTTATGTCTATTCTGAATTGACATTCTTTTATTAGTAAATCACTAAATAACATGTGTCATTTTAGAATTGGTATCTATTTAATAATTAATAAAAAAAGCAAGTGCAAAAAATTTAGAAATAATAATAATCATCAAAATATTATAAAATTACAAGTGTGTCTGTTCTTAATTATCTGAATAGATAAAAAGTGTCTTAACCAATAATAGAATATGTAGTATGTATGAGCATATGCCATGCATTAAACTCATGACTTTGAATACCCATAGTCATTTTTTTATACAAAAAAGCTTCTTTAAAAATTGGAATAATCGACCTAATGTACCAGAGTTAACTTTTATTTGATAAATGCAACTAAGATGAAATATGCTCTCTGTAATTGCAATTAATATTGTGCCAGGAATCATTCTAAGCAGTTGAGATTGCACAGTTTAGTTCTGGCCAGTGGCTACCAGCTAACATGTGATATCGATATTCATAGTTAAAATTATAAGAATATAGCAGAGCTTAAATTGTGATCTACTGCTGATTGTTGGGTAGGGTCATAGTTGTACTTGCACATAAGTTCACCTTTTTTCTTATAGAAAGTCTTATTAAGTTAGCATTACCAATATGGAAGCTTATCTAAATCATAATTGTGTGAATCTGCTAGATTTTGATTGCACAGCTAATTTATTCCATAATTTCTTCTTCTTTTTTTTTTTTTTTAATGGTGTACTTGATTAGTATTGACACTTTCAATATTTATGAATTTTTTTCTATCCTATCTCCAAAATTATGAATATATGATCTAATGATACTATTGATAGACTATATAAAAATTGACAAAAATTAATACAATAGGTGTGCCAGTAACACCCACCTTCTTTTATACTAATAATAATAATAAAGTAAAAAAATTAAAAATTAACAAAATATATAAATAATTAAAAAGTACTAGTAAATGTAATATATGCTATTCATATATATTTAATTAATAATTTTTGCTGTCCCCACATAGAACATATCTGCATTTGCTGGCAGGAATGTAATTGGGTATCTTGTCTAACCCGAATCTATTAAGAAGTTAATTGCTAACATTTATGTTTTTAAAAAAAATATAAATTTACCTTTTTCCATGTTTTTTATGCCCATTATACTTTGTCTGGTGATTGGCACAGATTACTTCATAAAATTGTTGACATAACAAACTTGCATCCACAAGTTATAGTATTCCTCAACCATAACACAATGAATGGCACATCTTGAACACTAAATTTTATCATATAAACCATAATATTAATGATTCAATTAAACTAGGATTGAAAGCTTTTTTTCTAACCGTAATATCAAATATTTCTCATAATATTTTTTAGTCCTGTAGTATCTCCGGACAAAAAAAAACAGACATGGGATTAAAACGTAGTAATTGATATGTCATAATGTATGCAGATTAGCAGGTTTATTCAAAATTAGAGTTGTTAACACTTTGCTCAAGCTCTAATATAATCAGGTTAAATTGATTAGGATTAACATTTCTTTTAACAATAATTCTGTATTTGACTGCAATGAATTATCTTTATATTTTTTATTGTTCTAACTATAAAGCCTATAAGTCTCAAAATAAATTCGTATTATTTAATATTGGTATATTTAAAGAATTGAATAGCATGATTCGAATGCCACTCAAATCACAATTCGAGCTGCTATTTAGCACTATTACATAACTTCGCGGACATGCATGTCCATACAATCATATGAGTGTTTAATAGTATATACTGTACGTAGTTCTAATAGTAGTTTGAGTAGCAGTCGGATTATGCCATTCAATATAACATAATAAAAGGTTATATTATTGCATATCACAAAAGATATGCTGAAAAAAGGTGCGATGCAATGAAAAATTTTAAAATAGTAAACTTTAGAAAGTTTTTGCTTAAATTTCTTAATTATGTTTAGAAAAACCAGTTTTAAATAAAGTTTATTTACATTATTTTAGTTATATTATTTTTTTCTTATATTTATTTATAAGGAAAAATGTTTTTCGTGCACTTGCATGATTATGCATCCCCTCGGATTTTGTATGATCGCTGAATCTCAGTTTGCAGCACGCGCAGCAGAATCTCATGATCTAACGACTATTTACAGGTATCACGTAAACTTGTGCCCCAACAAATTCATTCTTTATATTTTTTTTTTTGATCCTTATCTTTATATCTTGCTTTTATTTAGTAAAACGACCCCATTTCAAAACCGGTATTTTTCATAATTTTTACCTTTTTACGTTTATCTTAGCACTTTCTTATTTAGTAAACAAACCTTGTAGCGATTACAAACGAATAAAAGGTATAATAGAGAATCTTTAAATTTCAATAAATCAATTCAGCTTTAACAAAAAAAACATTAATAAATACATTACAACATTCTTTATAACATCGCTTAAGTAAATTTAGACAATCCTGGCAATGAAATAATCTGTTTCTCTACGAACCTAGCAACAAAAATAAAGTTCCTTTTTGCAATAAAGTAATACAGCAACAAAAATCAGCAACAAAAATCAGTAACAAAAGAGCAGTGACGAAAAACTATCTAGCAAGTATAGTTACAAAGCAACGTGGGTTTTAAAGCAAATTACATAAGCAAAGAAGGTAATATTTGGAACTTTTAGTTTAAATAGTATGTAAAGATAGCTGTTGTAATTTACTCTCTATACTTACGTATTTTTTGCTATAATCTTAATCCAAAAATAGATGATGCATAATGAGAATACATACGATCTTGAGTCTGGTGAGCCGATAATGTGCGATTCTGTAATTGCTGTTCAAGAAAATGAGGATATCGGATTGGGCTGTTCTAAAAAAAAACTATTTGAAGGAATGACATTTCAAGATTGGGAAGAAGCGTTTGATACGTTAACCCTATATTCTCAACATGAAGGGTTTAAACTAAGAAAAGGACGCGTTGAGAAAACTTCTAATGGGGCTATACGAAAAAGAACAATGTTATGTGAGCACAGTGGTGAATATAAACCTAGAAACACACAATTAACTAAAGAAAAAAGTAAAAAATAAATCAAATGTCCATGGCATGTAAATTTATCACAACCACAGAAGAACAATCCTAATGGAAATGTCTATCTTACCACTTTAGATAATAATCATAACCATAGCCTGTCTCCTTTTAGAACAAAATTTTTTAGTGATAGTGAACTTACTCAAGAAATGTATGAGCGAATAGAATTTTATGTAAATGCCATTAAACTAAAGCCGTTACAAATTCAAAGAGCTTTACAGAAGGAATTTCCTAATCATGAATTCTATCTTTCAGAAATTCATAAAGCAACGGCAAAATATTATAGTGAGAAACGAAAGGAGATATCAAATGATGCTTCATCATTGTACGAAGAATTAGTAAAAAAAAAAATGAAGACCCTCGATGGTATGTTGCAGTTGAGTGGGACCGAGAATCACATAGCCTTCAAAAACTATTTTGGATGTCTCCCGATCAGATTATCCTTTGGATAGAGTTTAGTGAAATTATATTAAACGATAATACTGCAAAAACAAACAGATATGACTTGGCCCTCTCACTTTTTTTATGTGTCGATAATCATGGGTCTTCTCGACTAGTTGGATGTGCGCTTCTGAATGATGAATCTGCAGATTCATATCGATGGGTTTTGCGTCAGACAAAACAAGCTACAAGTGGTTGTGTGCCCACTGTTATTATGACCGATGCCGATCCAGCATTGGACCTTGCAATATCTGAAGAATACAAACAATCATATGCTATGCATTGCATTTTTCATATTTCGCAAAATCTTCCTCGAAACCTTGAAGCTAAGTTGGGTCATCAGTATCAGGAGTTTGTTAAAAATTTTTATATAGCCAGAAATTCGCTTGTTCCTGAAATTTTTGAGCAAAGATGGTCGCAATTAGTTGAAAAATATAATGAGCCTAGGGTAGTAAAGTATTTGCAAACATTATATTCTTCAAAAAGAGCATGGGCACGTGCATACACAGCAAAGGTCTTCACTGCTGGCATACAAACAACCTCTCGCGTTGAGAGTTACAATGCTCAAGTTAAAAGATTAATTTTAAACTCTAATATTGGTCTTCTCGAACTTGCTGAAGTTTTGGAAGCAAGTATAGAAGAAGAGAGTAAAAAAGCAAAATATGCTTATTGGAAAACACAAATTCCATTAACATCTTCCACCACTACATTGCCGCAAACCTTGTTTCCTGAACTTGATAAGGCTTTGAGCCAGTTTATTACACCAGAAATGCAAAAAATTCAACGTGTTGAAATTAAAAGTTGTCTAAATTATCATGCATCTGCTATTACAAAGGATGAAATGATTAAATATCAGAAGTATGTAGTACTGTATATATATTTTTTAAAAGTATTGCAAATGATACTAGACTTACGGATCCATATTTCCAAAAACAGCGGAAAAAGAAAACAGAGAAAAGGACAAAAAGTACACTAGTTAAGGTGCCTAATACAAATAATAAAAAGGAAAGAACACTTAAAATAAACAGTAGTCTAGTAGTAGCACTTCAGACAAAAAACAGTTGATAAGGGGCTAGCAAGAAAACTTTCGTTTTTGGAAAAATTTTCTGGAAAATTGGGAGAATTCCTCGAGACCCTGTAACGCTGATCTGTTTTGTCAAACAACATACGCGTCAATAAACAAACAAAGAGTCTAAAATAAGTTAACAAATCATATCCAATTTAATTAAAAATCACAAACGCGTATCAAGTAGAAAGTAAACAAAGAAATAAACCAAACACATAACAAAATAGGAAATGGAGCGATATAATAGATGTAAAGAATTTTTTAGAAAACCTGATGATGAAAAAAAGAATATTCTAGAAGAATTTAAAAAATTAGTGTTAAAAGAAGATAGGGAATTAGCAGAGTTTTTAGGATTAAGTTCTCCGGAACATTTAACCTTTTGGAGAAACTTATGGGAAACACACAAATGGATCAAGTATAAGGAAGCCACAAATAGAGATAAAGTTGAAGGAAAAAAATCTAGAGAAGAGACTGATGTAGTACACACTAGTAAACAACAATCAGGCTCGACGAGCAGTAGTGAATTATCAAGAATTGAGTTAGTGAAAAAAAAATGCGCACAAATTAGTAAAAAACTAGTTTTAGAAGTAGCGGAAATCGGGACACTAGATGAACTGACAGGTGATTGGGTGGAGATGATCAGTCAAAATCTCGCAGAGTTGCACAAGAATAATAGATTAAACCGGGAGAATTTTATTAAAGAAATTGAGAAGAGGTCTAGGAAAAAAGAAACACCAATCAATTTGGAAATTACAAGACTAGTAGAGAATTTGGCGGAAAAGCTTAAAGAAGCCGGATTGATACAAAGTAAGGGAGAATGGACAGGAATTAAGAGCAAGAGCGAAAGGTTACTAGAAGAAAAGATTAATGGTGTCCAGATTGATAGTGGGAGCATACTCGGTAAAGATTTGGGAGAACCATCAAGAAAAAAAGGAAATGGGAAGGAGGAAAAAGAAATTATGAAGGAAGGAAGTAAAGAAGCAAAAGGGCTCAATAAGTTGAGCACACAAGACCTGGATACAAACTCAGTAGAAATAGAAAGGAAGAACGAAGATCTTTGGGCTGTAGCCAATACAGACAATACAGTCAACGGAGTGGAAAAAGACTTTATATCAACATTAGACCAAGAAAACAAAAAAATGCAAAATGGGAAAGGAAACAGTACAAAGCTAACAGAGCATGATCTATTAAGAACTGAGAATAGTAAGATCAATTTGACAATATGGGATCTTCCATTGGGTACAAGGAAAGAACAAATAAGAAGATTACTAGTTAGCTTCGGAAAAGTTATAAGTTGTGACCTGTACTGGACGTACAATGGAAGTGGAAGAGCAGAAGTAGAAATCTGCACAAGCTCAGCAGAATTGGATAAAAAAATAAAAGATACGTGGGCATTACCCTTCCTTGGAAATAGAATGGTCAGAGTAACTTCCGAAGGTAAATGCAAGAATGAGCTTAAAAGAAGAAGAAAAATAGTAGCTAGGGTTAAGGGATTGCCACATTTCGCAGCAGAATCGTTGTTGTGGAGACAAATAGCAAGAGTAGGAGGCAAAGCAGTTCACATCTTTCGAAACAGTAATGGCCACCAAAGGGGTGCAGCACTCGTTGAATTTGAGTCAGTAGAAAACAAGTTAGAAGCAATGAGACATTGTATCTGGTACAATGATATTAGATTAACCTGGGATGTAGACTTCGAGAAAGTAGAGTTAGTAGAGGAGAACTCAAGGAAAAAAAGAAGGGTTGAGGTAGAGCTTAAAGACTTGGAAAACCCTATGGGAATCAATTTAAAGAGACGAGGTTCCAATTCTTTCAAGCCTAGAATTGAGATAATAGGAAGGAAAAGAATCATGCCAGGGAGAGCAGAAGAGGAAAGACAAGATAGAGAAAGGAAGAACATTAACAAAAGAGTAGGGACTGAGCAGATTTATGATCAGGAGACGTTATTGTTAGAAATAGTATCCCGCCTAAACAAGCTCGAAGGGAATATAGAGGCCTTAAGGCCTCTTCGCTCCTAAGGGCGCCAAAGTTGTATCAATGGAAACAGAGGGCGTAGGGGCTACAGTAACTACGAGCAACCTCTTGGTAGGAAATACTGTAGATTCGGGGAAGAGAAAAGAAGAATTCGAAGAGCTGTTAATAGCATGTCACAATATTAATGGAATAAAGACGAAAAAGAGTAAGTTAGACAACTTACTAGAGTGGAAAAAATTAGAAAAGATAGACATTTTAGGGATAGTAGAATCAAATATTTCGGAAAAGGAGGGAAGGTACATTATGATAGAAGATAAAGAAAACAAAAGTTACTGGGCAAATGNAATTCTACTTTGGGCCTTGAATCGGTTTTGGAATATTGCATATAAGTAATTCTTTTCTTCTCTTCGTTTTCAATCGTGCACATACTGATTAACTCTTTGTTTTTTAGGCTAACTAGTAAGAATCTTAAATATTTAAGTTTTAATGAACTATTTGCAACCAAATAATATCGTATTAGAACACTGTTATCTATGGATTTATACAATATCAGTAGAGATTTTAAATCTGACAATTGACGTGGTGGTAAAAATCCTTTATAGGAATTCTACTTTGGGCCTTGAGTTCTTGAATCAATTTTGGAATATTGCAGATAAGTATCTCTTCTCTTCTCTTCTCTTCGTTTCCAATCGTGCACATATTGATTATCTCTTTTTTTTTTAGGCTAACTAGTAAGAATCTTAAATATTTAGGTCTTAATGTATTATTTGCAGTCAATTAATATCATATTTGAACACTACTGTTATCTATGGATTTATACAATATCAGTTGCAGTTTTAAATCTAAGACAATAGATGTAGTGGTAAAGATTCTTTATAAGAATTCTACTTTGGGCCTTGAATTCTTGAATCGATTTTGGAATATTGCAGATAAGTATCTCTTTCTTCTTTTCTCTTCGTTTCCAATCGTGTACATATTGATTAACTCTTTTTTTTCAGGTTAGCTATAGTAGTAAGAATCCTAAATATTTAAGTCTTAATGGACTATTTGCAATCAATTAATATCATATTTAAAAATCTTTATGAGAACACTACTATTATCTCTATGGATTTATACAATATCAGTGGCGATTTTAAATCTAAGACGATAAACGTAGTAGTAAAGATCCTTACAGTATAAGAACTCTACTTTGGGCCTCGATCGATTTTGGAATATTACAGATAAATATCTCTTCCCTTTTCTCTTCGTTTCCAATCGTGTACATATCGATTAACTCTTTTTTTTTTTTAGGTTGACTAGTAAGAATCTTAAATATTAAGCCTTAAGCAATCAAATAATGCTGTGTTTGAAAATGTTACAAGAACACTATTGTTACCTCTATGGGTTTATATAATCTCAGCGGCGATTTTAAATCTAAGACTATAATAGATGTAATAGTAAAGATCCTTTATAAGAATTCTACTTTGGGCTTTGAGTTCTTGAATTGGCTTTGAATATTGCATATAAGTATTTCTTCTTTCGTTTCCAATCGTGTACACTGATTAACTCTTTTTTTTTTTTTCAGGTTAACTAGTAAGAATCTTAAACATTTAAGTCTTAATGAACTATTTGCAATCAAATAGTATCGTATTTGAAACTCTTTATGCGAACACTGCTTTTGTCTATATGAATTTATACAATATCAGTGGCGATTTTAAATCTAAGGCAATAGAAGTAGCAGTAAAGATCCTTTATAAGAATTCTACTTTAGGCTTAAAGTTCTTGGATCGGCTTTGAATATTGCAGATAAGTATTTCTTCTCTCCGTTTCCAATCGTGTACATGTACATACTGATTAACTCTTTTCAGGTTAACTAGTCAGATCTTAAATATTTAATCTTAATGAACTTTATTTGCAATCAAATAATATTTATGAGAACATTTCTGTTATCATGGTGATTGTAAATCTAAGACAATAGACATAGTAGTAAGATCCTTTATAAGAATTCCATTTAAAGTTTTTAAATAAAAAATTTTCAATTTATTCGTATATACTGTAAGTTGCAATCGTGTTTAAAAACTTGGAAAATATGATACTATATAAGCGTGAAATAACGCTCGTGGGCGTTATTTCAAAAATCAGAAGCCCCAAAAAATAGAATATGTGGTCTCAAAATAGCGCCCATGGGCGTCCTGAATTACCGCGCATATAAATATACCCTACATAAGAGTAAACAAAGTGCCACGGAACTAGGTCTGATACTAAGTAAACCTACTTTCGAGCTCTATTCACATTTGAGACAAAGTTGATTTAGTCAAATCTAGTTCCGTAGTATTTGTTCAAATTAAAGGGTACAGTTCAAAAATTAAAATAACGCACATGGGCATACTCGCAGGTGAGGTATTACAATTCCAATGATTTGATTGGTTGGTGGGTCAGTAGGTCGGATGTCTGTTTAGTTGACAAGTCGGCAGGTCGGATGTCCGGCTTATCGGTCACGTGTCTTATTTTTATTGGCCGATTTGGGGGTGCACGACCGAGCATGTGCATGGAATTTTTAAACCCTATTTATAAATATCATATAATTAAAATACCAGATTTTTATTGTTTATTATAATTATATAATGTGTATTATTTATGCTATATAAATTTTAAAAAGAGTGGGGAGAGGTTATGTTAGACAGAAAATCAAATTGATATGGCCTTAATTACCTTCCTTATATGGCTAATTGAATTAATAATATCAAATCTGTTCCTTTATCATTATATTATTCAACTCTAACCGCTATCAGGTTCTTCCGTTCCTGGTTTCGCGCGACACGTCGCGCAGCTATCTAGTTGTTATAGCGAGTTAAGAGATGTGCGTCCGCAAAATCTCATAACTAATTGGACAATGCATTAAACGCAGTAAAATCGTGAATTCTGCACTTAAACATCACGCTATGCATCATATAGCACTATATTTATCTATTGTATGAGAATTGTTTAACCTTTAACAGGTTTTTGTCTCGATTGAATTGCATGACAATCACTATAAAAATGCTTTATTATTGTTTCGGAATTGCCAAATACAAATGGCGATTGAGGAAAATTCTAATATCTAATAATTTAAATCCTGATTACTTATTCGATATATAATTGATTGATTAATTGATTGATTGGATGCTGCGGCAGTGATATGAATCGCTAGGGGACTTGAATTTAAACTTAGTTAAGACATGTGATATGACCATAGCAAGTGGTGCTTTGTAGATCGCATTTATTTTTAAACAACTCTCTTAAAGTTGTGCTTCTGTTGGTTAATTACATAATATATACTAACTATTTTGAGCGTAAAAAAAGTCAATCAAAAGTTTCACAAATTTGAAGCGTTTTGTATATGGTCTTAGTTACTAATGTAGCAATATTATCAAGTTATTATATTTAATGCTTTTGATTGGTTGTACAACCCGTGATCAAAATGTTAAGACTAAAATATCGATGAGCAAGTTATGATCAAGAATGTCATCATAATACAAACTCATTACCGATTGTTTAATCTGTATGTACGTACCGAATCAACACGGTATTATACCAAAATTTTTCCAAAAAAAAAAAAGACACAAGTTTTATATTACCGCGTTGTTCTTACAAAATGTAATATCAATAATTTCCAGCTTTTAAAACACTATTCATGAATGCAAGATAAAACAATGCCGCATACAAATCTTTATGATGCATGTTAAAAATTTATTATCATTAATACATAAGCATAGAAAAAAAATCTTTCGCCAGGTTTTTCTCTTGACTATTTTGACTTAACTAGCATGCTTCGTTACTTGGTGCTCAGCACAAATTATCTTATAAAAACACATCCCTAGATTATTTTCAATTGCTTAATTGTTGAATTTTTTTAATTATACTAACTGCTAATATAAATAATTTTAAAAATTTTTGATTATGTGATTCGCTTGGATTTTTAAGTGCAGTTAAAAATTAACTATATTTATTTTGATCCGTTAAAAAACTTATGAATTAATATAATTAATATGACATAAGTTATATGTAATATAATAAAATTTAAATAATTCTGAGTTTTAATTTTTTTCAGAATTACACTAACTAAATCGGCATATTTGATTGTCTCCAAATTTCCGGATCGGATGCGTCGGATATAGGTTGGCATTTAGCAGCACGTTCTATAGCAAAATTATCAGCTGAGCATTTTTTACTTGATGAATGGGTATGATTATTAGTAAAATTTTCTATGATCTTGGGACAAATTAATCGATTCCGATCCTGCCGACAATGATTCCGATGTAATACGATGTATCCCAACCCAGAATTTTGGGAACCCCCGTATAGGTAAATTTCGGTAATTACAGAATTATAATAAAACAAGATTGAAAATTAGTGGGTCACGTGATGAATATTGTGATGATCATCCAAATTTCGATAATAAATAACAGTATAATTTTTCGATAATATAATTTTTGGCCGATATATTATCGCTGTATGTTTTGTACTGGCCGAAAATTATATTATCGAAAACTATACTTTTATTACTGAAAAATAATTACCGAAATTGCTAACGATCATCACAAATCCCACTAATTTCAAATCAGCTGTAAACCGATTTTTACAGGGCTATCTATCTCCAAATTTCCGGGTCATATCTAGGTCAGTGTTTAGCTCTAGTTGTTAGCAAATTCTATAGCAAGATTATCGGCTGGGTATTTTTACTTAATGAATGGATATGATTTATTAATAAAATTTTTATGATCTTAAGGGCAAAATCGATCAATTCCAATCCAACCCACCATGATCTACTGGTAGGACCGTCCATGTTACACAGATGATCCAATTGATAAAAAAAATTTTTTTATACGTTTTACAATACTTTTTTCGGAAGTTCGGGTAACCTAACTCCATAGTAAAGAGGAAAAAGTTCACTAAGCAAACTTGAAGATTTCGCTCTGCCCTACAACATATTCGCTGAATCCATCTGAATCCACCAACTTTCATAGTACGATTTTTTTGCCAAAATTATAAAAAATGTAAGAAACTTCAAGCCACTACCTTACCAAAATTTCGTTTGTTGTGCAAAAAAAAAGGTTAAAAACATTTAGCACGACAATTTAGCAAAGGTAACGTGAGTAAAGAACATTATATGTATAATTTTTGTTGTGTATATTATACAAAAGTATTCAAAAAAATGATATAAAATTATACATAGATAATAGTTCGTATAGCTAATTAATTTCAAATTGTTGTTATTTTAGGTTATAAAACTTAGATGCGAAGAGAAACTTAAATGTATTGTGTATATACCAACGTAGAAAGATTTTTTTAATGGAATAGTGGTGTGTAATAAGAGATTGTACAAGATATTTGGATTCTAAATTCGATATATAGTTGAATATTTAAGATAATGTATAAGAAAAACTATGACGATTTCGTCAATGCTGATAGTAGATTAGTTAACAAATTATCTAAATTAATAAAGACGTGTATTATTTATGTTGTAAAAACATTTGGTAGTATTTTCTTAGACTTTAAATATGAGTTTTAATTGAAATTTTTTAGCTTTCGCTTCGATTCATTAAATTTTGATCTTTTAAAATTTACGATTTTGATTGGATGATCAACACGTGACATGTTTTCATATTTGGATCTGTAGATTTTGATTGGCCATGATCTGCGGTCCTGAGTCATCCATGGGTTTCCATATTTGGGACGGTCCTACCTCGAACCATGATCCAATGCACTCCGACGTATCCCGACTGGGAATTTTGGGACCTCCTATAAGTTATAAGTTAGAGTTGCGAGGTAGTAAATCCGCTTTGTATTTCACCCTAATGCTGTAATGTGATTATCATATCATATTTAACATAATTATCGAAATTACAATAAATTTTCGGTAATAAAAATGTAGTTTTTTGATAATATAATTTTCAGCCAGTATATCGTTTCGGTATAATCTTATACTGGCCGAAATTTTTATATCAAAAACTACCGAAAAATAATTATCGATGATTAGGGCTGTTAATTGGTCCGTCCGGTCAGTCCTGGTTAAAAGACTGCCCAGTCTTTTAAAAAACCGGACCGGACTGCGGTCCAGGACCGAATAGGACCGAATAGAGCTAGACCGGACGGACCGATGATCAATATAATACTTTTTTGCTATAACGATGAAATTAAGCTTGTCAGTATAAAGAATTTCAATACTTTTACAATAAGCTTTTCAAATTTATTATATTTGCTTATATGATATAAGAGAGCAATAATTAATATTAATACGTTTGATAATTTTAGCCATACATAAATTATGGATTAGAAAATAATATAGTATATTAATATAGCAAAATAACATCATTTAATTAACTTCGTAAATATGAATATTATAGTTAAAATCAGTTAAAAAGATATTTTGTCACTTTTAACCACTTAACAATTCAATAATTTGGCTGAATAACATAATCATAATTGGGCACGCCAAATGTTCAATCTTGTACTGATTCAAGACAAGAATTGTCTTAATATATGGAAATATTAAAGTAAATTAACAAAACGATTAGATGTTACTTGCATAGAAAAAAAATTTATTAATATAATATTGTTAGCATTTACATGCCTGCCAAATACTTAAAAATTTATAAACCTATATATTTAATAAACAAAATATAAAAATAAAGTATACTACTAATATCGGATTATTTCCAAGTTAAAATCAAAAAAAGTTTTAATCGGTAAAATATTATAGTATAAAAGTTTTATACGTATTTTATAAGCACAATAAAATTATATACGTATATAAAAAAAAAAACCTGCTATCAGGAAAAAAATTTATAAAATTAAAATTTAGAGTGGTAAATCTTTAGTAAACCAAGATTTTAAACACAAAACAGCCCAAACAGTTTCATTATCAAGAGAATTTCGTTATTTAGTAACTGTTAATCCAGCTAAACTAAAAAAATTGTTCACATGGAACACTAGTAGACATATAGCTAGATAATCTTGTATTTGCTTATAGGCGTTGTTTGGAACACGAGTTTGAGGCAAGCTAATAGTTATTTAGTCGAATGCAAATTATAATTTTTATCATTAAAAATCCTCGGCTAAATTAATCAATAGCTTGTTTTGAACTCGTATTCCAAAATAATGCCCATAGATGTTATTTCGCTTAAATACAATGCAAATTGTAATCAACTGATCACGCCATTGCTATCATTAATAAATTTCTCTATTTTATTAACGTCAACAACAGCCCTTTCTCATATACATTAAAACGTAGTTTAATCTTGTTTAACAAACTAAAGGGTTTGTAATTGAATTTTAACCAAAAACAACATTTTATAGTTGTATTATCATAATATTTTGTTTATTTGATATTTACTTTTAGGACCGACGGTCCTTTCGGTCCGTCCTAAAAAGGACCGGACCGGCCCGGTCCCTGGACGGACCGAATGACCGTCGGTGGACCGGACCGATTAACAGCCCTATCGATGATCATCACAAAATTCGTAATGTGACCTAAATCAGCCCAGCTGAATTATACAAAATATAACTCTATATCTAAGATAGTGATCCAAAAAAACTTTGCATTTTGTGTAACCCGATCCTGTCCAACGATTCGAATTCAGACCTCGGATTGAACCTGCATAGCATTAATACTAGCTTTGTACTGCTGAGTATTATTTTAGCAAAATTATAATCCAAGCAATTTTTTACTTAGTACATTAGTTAGCACGTTAGTTAGTAAAATTTGTTAAAATTTTATGATGTCAGGCAAATTTATTTAGGTCGTAGTGGCTCGAGTTACCTCACGTGCAAAATTTTTTGGACATAATTAACCCGCCACTCTATATCGATTCAATGTTTCAAAACATGACTGCGACTTTTATAATTGGACCTAATTGATTTCGTAATTATTAATAATTATTATGTATCAACCACGCGACGCAACTATAAAATGATCACGAATCTAATCAAACTAATATAATTATTGCGTCAAACTCATCTCCTCACCTTAAACCTGTCACCTATTTTAAAGTTGATCGGTTTATGGTATATATATATTTATTAAAAATTTTAAATAATTAAATAGTTAATCATGGTCAAATCATTTAACTCATTTTAACACATCTGTAAATATACGTCATAATTTTTGGGGTAGTATAAAAAGTCGCAGTAATATGAGATTTACCGTATAAATGCCCAAAAATGTAACTTCGAATTTTGATCGAATAAACTTAATACTAGCCATTATTCACGATGCCCCTAGGTGCTATTTTGCATTTACGCAGTTCATCATCCGTTCCTGGTTTAGCGTGACTGCGTCGCGCAGCTACTTATTAATGAACTTGGCTTATTAGAATGTTTTATTGAGATGAACATTTTGGTAGTTGCTTTATCCAAATTGGACTATTGGATCAAAAGTTATTTGTTGTCAACCTTTTAATAATTTTTAATAAAAAATTTTAAATATGTACAAATATAAATATTAGCCAATCAGATTTTATAATCTATATTTAGTTAAAAATTGGTAATAAATATAATTATTAATAAAATTAATAAAAAATTAAATTTTTATGGTGATAGTGATTATAAGTAATCTGTGGCTAAAATAAGATTTTTTTACAATATTTAAGTCTATTGCACAATATTGGGTACTTATATAGAGGTGTAACTATATATAGTGTAACTATAAAGTGGTTTAACTATATATAAAATAGTTTAATTATTTGCATAAAAATATATACTTTATAATTAGTTATGGTGCTAGAAGCCTATACTCGACAATCACGTGATTTGTTTCAATTTTTGCCTAATGATCAATTTTCATGTGTAGCCAATGATATTGCAGATCAATTATCAAAAATTTTTAAGCTACATCAAACTTGAAACTGTTAAGAATACTCAGGTCCTTACAAGGGTGACTTATCTGATTTCAAATAAAAGTGATGGGTTGTATAACCATTTGTTGCCTATGATAGTTTAATGGAATTGATCTATTAATCTCTATTTGAAGAAGCTAAGATATGTACTGGTATTTAAGAGATTTTTTGAATGCATGCTATAAATAATACTGGCACTTTTTTTTGTGTTATATAGGTTAGATCCATTTCTAAGCAAACCTTGTCAAGCTAGAACTTTAAGAAAGCCAACAACAATTGGGGACGTCTACAACAAAAGCAGAAGATAATAGTAGTCCCATCCCCTGCTTTTGACCAATTGATTTAACAACAATTCATTGTCTTGTTGGATTTTACTTCAGCAATTTATGATTTTTTATGGATTAATTAGATGGAATAATTGCAAAAAGGAAGCTTTGATGAGTAAAACCATGTAAGGATAATTGCTTTTATTTTAATCAACTATTGTTCCATCATTCTTTCAATATTTTCTAGCAAGCGACGATGTAATTTATATTTACTAACTGCCCACTTTGCTACTCTACCTTCTAAACCCTTATTATAAGCATCCATGTACCTCTATGACTTTTGCACAAACTTACGAATGGTTGTTACTAGAACATTATTAAGGACTTCTGGAAGTTGTATTGTAAATCATTATAATTATAGGTACACGATATCCTAAGTTCCCGTTTTACAAAGCCCCAATACCGTTCAATGAAGTTACATTCTCAATGGAACTTTGGATATCGTTCGAAGATATGGCCCTTTTTAGCAATTGCTTCTTCCAATATTGATAGCTGTTCACGGAAATCTGGTTGTAATGATATAATTTTCTGTACACAGCAGTTCAAATCTTCTGACTCATTTTTACTTTTCTTTAAACAAAGCTTACATACCAAATTTACCACCTAGCTGGCCAGAGGTTGCGTTCTTCAAGTATCTACTGGATGCCTTTTGGTTGTCCTCTCAACTTTTTCACTGGATAATTTTCTGGAAATATCATTTTTTGATCTTGCTTTTCTCTGTACTCATCGAAGTAAAGCAACAATCATGCATTATAGGTTGTTTTTTTCCAGGGCCTTTATTCATTCTCGATCAACTAATGTGTTCTCTGCTATTGCTTTATAGTTGGTCGATTGGTCTAAACAAAAAATCTCTACACATCCAGGATGTAATATTTCAAATATGGGTATTGCTCTTTGTTCAAGCTTTATTCAGATCATAAATGCATTAAAGCTGTTGTTAAAAAAAAAACACCTGTTCCAACATATGCTCTGATTTCCAATATCCATCTTCTTGTACAGAGCGAACAAAAAAAGTTCTCTATACTTGACATGTGGGTTGGTGGAGAACTGCTCTTCTGACAACTGTAATAACCCATGGCATAGGCATATGAAAGCAGAAACCATTATGGAATGTCCCATATGTTTGAATACAGAATATTCTTGGCCCAAATTCTACGTCGCCTATCATTTGCATAAAAATAATATTCGTTATGCGTCACTTGTAACAATGCTTTTTCACCATATTAGAGCTCAGGCTCTACTATTACCTCCAACATATCACCAGTAAAGTCTTTCATATTTTTCTTGTATTTGAACATCCTCTCTTACCATCCCTTTCTATAGAGCACTACATCCAGCCGTTTGTGTCCATCATAATACACACACTTTTTTCTTTCATCATACTTATATTCTAATGCATGCATATAAGTTTGACATGTTTTTTCAGAGATTTTATCCTTTGTATGCCCTATTTTGGACAACAAAGTTTTCTCTATATATATTTTTAGGGCTCTAGGAGAACGTGATTCTGGAGATTGTTGGCGT
This sequence comes from Gigaspora rosea, assembly GCA_003550325.1. Classification (NCBI taxonomy): domain Eukaryota; kingdom Fungi; phylum Glomeromycota; class Glomeromycetes; order Diversisporales; family Gigasporaceae; genus Gigaspora; species Gigaspora rosea. The sequence continues at coordinate 24,173 of QKWP01001514.1, forward strand.
AGCCATTCTTGATATCCTTCTAAAAAATTATCATCATCAAACAAGCTTATAGATTTTTTATGTTTTCTTTGATGATAAGAAAGAAGTTTTCCTGATTTTATATACAAATCACTCCATGTTCTGATATATCTTGACATATAATTGCCTTTATTCCATAGCATTTTAGTGATCTAAATGCTAGCATTCATTTTGCCTTGTCCATCTAGCAACAATTGGATGTATTTGCTTATGCTTAATAGGTATAAGTGATCATATGTTGATATACCGCTTTTTGATATTTTTTTATCTGACATTCTTTATTAATATTATCTAATGTATTCATAGGATCAAAGCGGCATCAGTGGGTAATGAAGAGCTTTGTAGAGTCTCATGAGATGATTGTGATAATAATAAATTACTTGATGCTTTAGTATCAAGTAATATGTCATTCAATGCTTCATAATTGAGTAACATGTTACTTGATGCTTTAGCATCAAGTAACATGTTACTCAATTCATTAATATTATCTAAATTCATATATAAGATTGAAGCAGCATATAAAGGGCTTTGTAGAGTCTCATGGGATGATCGTGATAATAATATATTACTTGGTGCTTCATAATTGAGTAACATGTTACTTGATGCTTTAGCATCAAGTAATATGTTACTCAATTTATTAATATTATCTAAATGGATTGAAGTGGCATATAATGGGCTTTGTAGAGTCTTATAGGATGATCATGATAATGATATATTATTTGATGCTTTAGTATTGAGTAACATGTTACTTGATGCTAAAGCATCAAGTAACATATTACTTAATTTTTCAGTGGTGAATGACATATAATTATTTGGAAATTTTATTTTATTTTCCTTTTCTTTTAATTTTGCCTCCAAATCGTAGTTCTTGAATTTTTGGAATAAACTCTTTTTTTTACTGATAGGCTACTGATCCCATTTTGCATTTCAATGATTTTTTGTGCTTCATCTTGGGTTATAAAGTGACCCTTTTTTCTAGGTAAATTCTTTATTTGGTTTCATCTTTTTGATATATGAGGTATAGTGAATTAACATAATATTAATTTTTGACAATCTCAGTAAAATATATTTCTTTATTCCTATATCATCAAACCACATGAATCACAATTAAATAAATTTTATTAAAAAAAGACACACTAAAGTTTTTATAGATTAATTGATCAAAGCAAATGAGAAAAATAATGAACAAAATAATAAAATCGCGTGTTAAAAATCCTATTTTTTTACATCATTTTAAAATTATTTAAAATTAATGTATCACATAGCATATATATAATAGGGCCATTATTGTGACAGAAATGACGCAGTTTAAGTTTTTCATGTATATTATAATTATAAAAGTGCTTTGTTTGAGTGATTAGTTTTTTGAAATTTGTGTAAATAAAGCAACAGACTTTAGAAGAATAAATTTATTATGAAAAATGTATGAGTGGTATTCACTCAATTGATCTAGAGGTACGAACTAAAATTCAAAAATCTCTAAATTGATTAGAAATCGAATAAACTAACCAAGTGAATTATTAATAAATAAAATTTGGGGGTGCAAAAGGAATAATCTAATAAACGAGATGTCAGCTTTTATGAAACCCAGTAAATAATTGTAACTTTTATAAGTTAATCCTTAGTCGATCTGCGCTAGCCAATCTGATGCTTCGTTTGTTTCAATTTCAAAAAAACATAGTGACTTTAAAAAGCATCAACTTTTTATAGAAGTAATATTTTCAAAAACTGACTGGTAACTTTGTTCTTTATAGTGAGCTTTACTAAGTTACTGGTTAGTTTTTTGAAATATTGTTTTTATAAAAAGTTGATGATTTTAAAGTTACTATATTTTATGGTCACATGATTGTCAGGTATAGGCTTCCAGCACTATAGTAAATTTATTTTGATTCTTTATTATTGATTTACAAATACTATATATATACTAATTCCAAATTGATAGACAAGTATTTTGACTATTATCTCTTTAATAATAGTTTAAAAAGCATTTACAGTCGTCCCTCCCTATAGTCACCTCCCATATAATCACAAACTCCATACAATCACATAGTTTTTGGTTACCGTTTTTTTTTGTTATTAAAAACCCTTCTATATAGTCACAAATGCTTATAATCACTATCACACATATTTTTATATTTATAGATGCTTTTTAATAATAAAATTCCTTCCATACAATCACATCTATTCATTTAAGTTATATAACGGTTAAAACACTTTCTCAATGTAGACACAATTGATAAATTTAAATTTCACATTTCCGACACATTTTGTCCACTATGTAATTTTGTGTAGATTTTTTTTGATAATCAAAACTAGAGATGTGATCCTGCTTAAATTGGCTAGTTCGTGCTTCGAGAACTAACACTGTTCCGAAGCATACACAAAAATGGGTTTCAAAGATTACTTTAAACCCGGTTATACTTATGAATATTAATTATGTTTGCCTGAACATGCATAAATTCATATATCGTTATTACATATACTGCAAATGCCTCTGGTCCGAATTCATCTTGAGATAATAGTGAGTTCGGCGTGGAGGTAAGTTCAGTTACATTAAGTTGTTGTCCAAATGAGCTTTCTTCATACATTTTGTAAATTGAAATAATTGAAATAAAAAAGAATAAAAAGCGATGCATTTATATATTTGAGAAGCTTTGACATAAACTTTATGCTAGGTTATAGGTCTAAAAATGTTCCTCAACAATGATGAATAAATGCTTAGATGGTGAACCTCAAAACCGACCAACAGCTGAAGAATTAGCTAATATGCTGAATAAGTTTGAAATTAATTTGAAAGATGAAAAAACGAATTATTTAAACAAGTTAAATTGATTACAAATTCAATTAAAACCTCAGAATGACTCAGTTATCAAACAAACAAACAAGCTTTTTATATAAGCCAACTTTTGAATTTTCGAGAGCTTCCTGAACCAATAACAATAAATGCTGGTATTGATTTTAAGATAATAGAATTCCTAAGCAATGCATCTCTACAACGGATTCCATTCAACAATCTACAAATTTTTGAAGAGATTTGAAAAAGTGGATTTGCGACTGTAGTTGTAAATTAAATGGATCAGTACAAAATTTTGCGCTTAAATTTCTTTAAAATCATAAAATTATTTAGAGGCATTCTTAAAGGAAGTAGAGTAGATATTTGATACACAAATCAATTATTTTCTATATTTTATTTATTTTGTTTATTAATATATTTATTAATATATTTATTAATATATATATTGTGTTGTAGTTAAAAGTTTATTACGATATTGAATGCAAAAAGCTGACATTTTTACAGTGTTATGGAATATCAAAAGATATAAAAACTCCTAATGACTATGTTTTAGCTATGCAATATGACCAAAGGGTTTTTTGAAACAAAATCTTCGTAAAGTTTCACATTTAGAATGAAAAGAGAAATTAGATTTATTATCATATGTTGCACTTGATCTTGAAATGATGCATTTTCATGGCATTATTCATCGTGACTTGCATAGTGAAAACATATTACAGAATAGCATTTATTGGCGACTTAGGAATTATTCGTCATAAATCGTCATGACATCAAATTCAATTAAAGACTTTTTTATTATTTTACTTAAACTGTATTTTATTTTTAAAAGTCATTTAATTAAAGGACGTCATATTATTTAATCAAAAAAGTTGAATTTACAGATCATGAAGCTTTTTGCTCGTGAGTTCGATTTCGAACTTAATTCGAGCATACTGAATTTCATTTTACATAGTTAAACTCACATGATTGAAAAACCTGTGTTTAATTGGTTCAGGTTCCGAACATGGACGAACAGAGTTCAGATGAGAAGAATGCTATACCTAATCAAAACTCCTTGCAAGGCCGTCATTTTTAAAATCAAATAAATTCTTGCATTGTGAATCAACGCATTCGCATAAATGCCGTAATAGGAAAACCTGCCATCAGACTTACGTACAGTTAACCGTCTATAGAAAATCTATCATTATGATAGACTTTTATAGGCGGCTAACTGCATATAAAACTCCAATAACAGTGTTACAATTGGTTGGAAAAGCTTGATGAAATTGGGCCGGTTTATTTTGATCGTGAACAAAGAGTGATTAGTTTAAAACAATAAACCAACACACATGATTACGGGTATAAGGGTTCTCTTTATAAATATGAATCAATACATCGGGTTATTGCAATTAGAGATGTGATCTGTTTTCATCCGTTTTTATATTAAAATCCACGGATATCTGAGGATTTTAATATGAAACCGGATGGAAACGGATAACGGATCACATCTCTAATTGCAATAATACTAAATACTATCTGCTATTGTTAACTACTTATTCACTGTTCCTGTCCTCCTCATAAGCTGAAACCAAACATTTATATATTTTTTTAATTCGTATGGGCTTTAATCCTTCGATTAGGAGATTTAATCACTCGATTGGAGATTTGATCTCCCATTTGGAGACTTGATCACCCGTTTGGAGATTCAATTACCTGACTATGCCACAACTATGAGAAAATAAGAAATAAAATAATGATACTAAAAATAATTAAAGCATACCAACTGCCTCATAATAACAATCGGCATTACTAAAATACACTTAACTCTAACCTTAATTCAGGCCGTGTTGTGCCCATAAGCATGTAAATGTTGTACCCATAGTTTTCACCAATAAATAAATAACTTTTTTTTACCTCTACTAAATCACATTATTTATTTTTAACATAAGCTGTGATTATATAGAGGTAACCTTTGTAAAGTCACACTTCTTTATAATCACCAGCATAGTGTGTGCCCAACTGTGTGATTATATGAGAGGATGACTGTATTCTATTCATTTAGAGGCATATATAGCATGGTAATTTCTTAATTACTAAAAATTCAATAATGATATATATTAATTCTAAGTTGACAAAAATTAATAAATAATGCACAATAATATTATATAGTTAAAAAAAATAATTATGCTTTAAAATGTCAGATTTAGCATCCAATTTAGCTACTAAAATTTAAAAATCGTTATAAGGGAAAATGTTTTCTGTGCACCTGCATGGCTGTGCACCCTATGCATGCATATAAATAAGATCATCAAGATAATCATTTGTTGATTTTTTTTTCTTTTTTGATTTTGTTGAATTTTTTTCTTTTTTATTTTGTTTATTTTGTTACTAATTTTTTTTTCTTTTTAGTTTTTAGCTGCAATCATTGATGTCGCCGTTGCTATTGTTGCAGGTGTTGTCATTGGTTTATTGCAGGTGTCGTCACAGGTATCGTCACAAGTGTCGTCTCAATTGTCATTGCTGGTTGGTGTCACTTCAAACACATTTTTTTGGCAAGTGAATGGTCGTCTCGGCATTCTTCTAGAGTAATATGTTTCTTTGATATTATGATAGTGTTGTACGTTTCTCCAGTGGTCTTGGGTGGTCTTGTATGCTTCTCCGGTAGGTGGTCTTGCCCGTTACTCCAGTAGGTAGTTTTGTCTGTTTTTCTATAGATGTCTTGGGTTTCTTTTGTGTTGCTTTATGGAGTGATTTTATTACGTGGTTTTTTTTTTGTATTTTGTCTTTTTTTTTGATATTTGAATATTTTTTTTAATAATTAGTTTTTTACTTTCTAGGTGTTCTTTTTTACATAGGCCTTGTTTTGTTTCGTTGGGTTCGTAGAAAACGTTCTTCCAGTGGATGGATTATACATTTTTCTATTGGGTGGGTTGTCTTGTGAGTTTTTTTTTTATATACAGTATATTAACCATTTTCTCATTCTTTTTTTTGCTGTTGTCGTTTGTCTTCGATTTCAATGGTGTGGTCATTTTTTTGGTACTTTGTATCGTCGTTTCTTAGTGTTTTGCCACTGCTTTGGGTACACTGTATATCATCATTTCTTGGTGTTGTGTGCTACTTCAGGTGCAGCTGTGTATAGTCGTTTCTGTGTTTTGCCATTGCCTTGGGTATTGTCATTTCTTGGTTGCTTTGGAGTAAAGTTAGTGTTAGGGTTGTATAGCCGTAATTACTATTCGTCGTTTCTTGTTAGGTTTAGGGTTCAGGTATCATTGTTTCTTGTTAGGTTTAGGGTTCAAGTATTGTCGTTTCTTGTTAGGTTAGGGTTCGGGCTAGGGTTCGGATGTTTGTCACTTTGTATGTTTTTTTTTCAATTGATGCTGATTGGCCGATTACGAGTGATTGATCACGTGTTAACGTGATCAGTTTTGATTGGTTGATCACAGGAATGCACGATCGTGCAGGTGCACAGAATTCTTAAACCCTATATTTAATCTAATTTTATTAAATATTAAAATATTTAAAAAAATACTTTTTTCTAATAATCCCTTATACCAAAATTTTCAAGAAAACCAATCTATAAAAAATTGTATATTAGTACAGTATATCTAAATATAACAAAACTTAACCAAGGCTGCTATCAGGTACAAAGTCCATTCACTGCATATTCTACAAATGAAATATAGATAAAAAAGAACTGTAGAAGGACCCCGGACATCTCTCATATAGGTCATAACTGATCTGCATGAATTTAGATGTTTTTGCTACCCCTAAAATCAAGTAAATTTGCTAAAAGTTGGATTATTACATATAAATTTTATAGTAATTTGCTAAAAACTAAATTATAAAATCTAGTATAGGGTAAAAAAATATAGAGCAAATTTTTTAAAACTGTAATTAATAAAAATCTGCGCCCCTGCCAATGGCCGTTAAAGAATTTTTTTTAATTTTTTGCACAGATCTTTAACAATTTAGTAATCTGCGCAGATTGTAAAAAGTGAATAATAAATTACTATACATCAGGGATTGGTTTTTGATTTTCTGCGCAGATTTAACAATTAACAATTCAATAATCTGCACAGAACTGTGCAGATTGTAAAAAGTAAACTATATGCTTGCCTAAATATTAAATGCTAGCTAATGTTTCATATATTAAAAGAATACATATATTTTAACAATATAATTTATTACAAATACATAATACTGCTCAATTATAAAATTTATAAAAAATAATACATTTTTATTAAAAAAAAAAATTACAAAACATATCACAAGAAACACCACAAAACGCCTTAGAGGTGCCATATCTACAGAATTACAATGACAGCAAGACTATTAAATCACTAAATTCACAATAAATGATGAAACCACAGAACTAGCTATAATACCACCTCCAAGGACGAATTTACCACCATTGATGAACGACAAATTCACTACCAACAATGAACAACGAATTCAACACCAACGACGAATTCGCTACCAACGACGAATGATGAATTTACCACCGACGAATAACAAATTCACCAATGGCGCACTAGCACACAAAATTAACAAAACCCGTAGCACACCTAAACGACAAGGCAAAGAGAACAGAACCTGGAAAGAAAACCTGTACAAAGATGTTACTACCCATTCTAGTTATTGAACATGTTCGTAAACAAACGATGTAGAAGCTTTTCGAGTAATGAATAAAGAAATCAACCCAAAAATGCATACGTGAGCACAATAACTAACCTGGTTTAAAAATATAAAGGCGTTAGTTCAGTAGTTAACATATTTTATACAAGCCATTGTTCAAAGTACAGAGGGAACTCGAACGATTACAAGACACCAGAAACGACGAACTCAAATAAATTTCTTTTTCTGGATTAACTACTCTATGTCATTCTAGTATTCTTTTAATGTGCTATCTCTTACTCAAAAATAAAAAAAATTAAAATTATACCGATATATATAAAAAGTAAATTTTTAAAAAAAAAGAAAAACTTAGCTTATATTTACTGATCTTTTGGTTATTTGCTACAACAACACCAGTAATATTCCAGTAATGTAATGGCATACCAGTAACGACAAAAGAAAGTAGCTTAGTTAATAAATAAAAAAAAATGGAAAAAAAATTGTACTGTAAAAAAAATATAACTTAACTGATACCAGTAATGATTATCAAACTGATGATCAACTATTACTGTAAGTTAATAAATAAATGAAAAAACTATAAAAAAAAAATTAAATAAAAGTTAAATAAATAAAAAAAGTTAAATAAATAATATTAAATAAAAATATATATATTTATAAAAAAAAAGATATTAATTTAAATTAATTAAAAAAATAATTTTAAATAAAAAAAATGTAACATTATAAAAAAAAATAAAAAATTTAAATAAAATAAAAAAAATAGGTTTATGTAATTTAGCGTATATGCGTTGTAACGCACCCATCTGATAAACCAATCAGATCGTAGGATCAGGTGTAACGTGAAATCGAGAAAAAATAGCGATCTTTTAAAAAATCGCCTGTGCCTCATAATTTTGCTTATAAAACTACTCTTCGTGCTCTAGCAAAAAAAATTTCTTGCAAAATTTTACTATAAAGCCCCTTTTCTCGCCTACACACTATTCTAACCTCACCCTAACCCTAACTAACAAAAAAGGGTTATTTTGGTTGTTTTGATTTCATGTTACACCAAATCATATGAGGTGCGCTACAGCGCACATGCGCAAAAATATTAAATTCAAAAAAATAAAAAATTTAAAAAATATTTAAATAAAAAAAAA